>JAQIUQ010001871.1:0-51434 GCA_030378365.1 Hybognathus amarus | reverse complement strand
ACTGCGCTTTCACCGTGCATCGATTGACTGTCTGCTAAGACACGGTCAACCGATGCGCGCGCTTAGGCAGGACCAAACCATTTCATGCGGATACATGGGGGTGGTCAGTCAATATGGATAGGCCTATATACTTTTTGGTCAATGGGGATATTTAACTTTTATTGCCAAAATAAGTCAAATCAAAAGACATCGTTCAATTTATTATTAATTGAAATATACTCAATGATGATATTTTTATATATGAAGAGTTCAGATGCAAAAGCCTCTAAATGCCATTTGAAATTTTCTTCTAAAATGACCATTTTTATCAAGCTTGTATATTTAAGTTCAGTAATTTCACTTAAATGACAATTAATAGGTATTCTTCATTGCCATTTAAGTGAAATTACTGAACTTAAATATACAAGCTTGATAAAAATGGTCATTTTAGAAGAAAATTTCAAATGGCATTTAGAGGCTTTTGCTGTATCTGAAATCTTTTCATATACAGTATATATATATATATATATATATTTTTTTATTTTCACAAAAGTTTTTACCTGTTTGATGGGCCCCCTGTCAGTCAGGGCCCTTGGAATTGTCCTAACTCTTTCCCCCTATACGGCGCCCTGCATAAGACACAAAAAGTGCTGCTGTGGCAACCTGCCTTGGTGGACAGAATACAAATGGCTGAGGGGGAAATATGCTAATACAGGACAGTCCGCCAGTGGTCGTGGATGGAGAATGAGCAATATGACATCATATTGCTTAGAAAATCCAAACGGCTTGATTATTGAGAGTGTTTAGGCTTGTTGATTAAAAAAAGGAGTGAATGGATTTTTTTTATATGGTGGTTGTGTCCACACACAGCAAAGACACATTTATATGCAAACACCATATAAAAGTGAATTTTGCATTCGACAATCCCATTAATGCAAACAAACTAAGGACAAACACTCAAAATAGGCATTCAAAGAAAATTGGGTTGCATCAAAAGTGGGCTTGGTTGACCTACGTGTGTGGGTAAGGAAACCATGAAGAAAAAAGAGCAGCCAAAATAACATATGATAAAATAACATATGAAACCAGAGTGACTTTACACATGCATTCATTTGAAAATCAGGATAAACAGTAATCTCCTATTCTGGTTTGCATTACAGGATGCTAAAATGTCCACGCTCCGACAACAATAAAAAAATAAACAGTGAGGTCTATGTCTGTCACTAAGACACATGCGAGTCTCCGTCTTTTTGCAAACATGATCCTGCAATTTAAAAGTTTACCTTGTGTTGTCATTGTTAAAAAAGAATAGTAATAGAAGAATACATTTTCCATAGTCTAGTTTTGTTGGTGTTAGATTTGGAATAATCCAATGAGTGATTTGTATGGGGCACATGTCAGCATCTCAGGTCTGTTCTGATGATGGCAAAAACAAATAACCGTACAATATTAAAACTAACTGTACAATATTTAGTGTAGCAAAATAAATACATCTTAAAGGGAGGAGAAAGAGTCAGATTGGTGAGCACATGTCATGACACGTGGCATCCATTTTTCATTAAACCAAAAAGTATAAGCGCTTGAGTTTAAGCTATAACCAAGCAGTGAGTGCCATTGCTTACTGTAACACAGTTAGATATTATGGGAAGAAGGAGGTGGGAAAACGAAAAACGAAAGAAAAGAGAGCAGCCCCTCATGGACAACTGCTGTCACATTTAATAATACATAAAACACAACATAAGTCCAGGCCTGTTCCTCTCTCGATCATCACTGTCGTTGCTCCTCCTTTATCTTTCTGCTCCTCCATGAGAGATACAAGACTTGCGCCGTTCTCTCGCGGCCCTCGGTCTCATCCTGCTCGCCACACTTACATATGTGTCCTATTATTTCCCAAGAGGATTTGGGTTTATGGAAATGTGCTTCTTTTTTGAGGGTTAGATTTCACAAGTTCAATTAAAGTTTAATCAGATTTGGTGTGTGAAAAGAGATCTCTTAGCATAAGAGACATAGAGTCTTCATTTCCCAGAATTTGTTATCTTTTTTGGAGTGTATGCAGGATCCTGAGTGCTGTGACATCTTTCTGCAGAAATGATAGATGCTGTTTTATATCTATTATCTAATATATCTTCTGATTCTCTGTTGCTGGACAGTGAACAAAAGAGCTTATTCTGTGAATTACTATTAAAATGAAATAAATGGCATTGCTTATTATAGTGTCAATCATTTGTCTCCATTTCATTGGATTAATGTGATCTGATTCCATGACATTCCATAGCGAGGGGCATGTTTCCTGCATGTGTTTTTATTGTCAAAAGTCAGTATAAAATCAGTGGCTGTTCATTTGAACTTAGTCAGTAACCGGCAAAAACACAGTCTGTCTTGTACGTCCAGCAGAAAGCTGATTTCCCAGGAGAGTAGCAGATATTGTAGAGACAATATGCTTTGGCATCAGGCCAGCCAGATTGTTAGCCTTGGACCTTCGATAAAAGGTATGGACCATCACTGTAATGTATCCCAATGTCTCTTGTCTGACATTTTTCTGAGCAAGAGGTTTGGAGGTGGGGAAAGAGCGCATCCTGCATGTGAAATTCTGACTTCAAACTCACTGATTTCCGCCTATATCAGCAAAACGATGCTAAAGTCTTGGAGGTGTTCCAACATGTCAGCTTCTGGAGTAGATGGCCTGTGAAAATGGCAAAAAAAAAACTGAACTGCTCAATAATGTAATGCATTCATTAGCCTATACTTTGCACTTGCACCCAATGATTTGTCTGAAACACGTTTTTTCGAGCTTCACAGATATTTTAGATGCAGCATATACTGTAAGTTTTGAAATATTTTTCAGGGCTAGTGTATGTGTTACTTTTATCCAAAAAGAAGTGAACAATCATACTGTATCTAATGGAAGAGAATCAAAAATGTATCAAATTATACATCAGAATATTTATTTAATTGGTAAAAAAATATGCTTTTTTTGCTGGTTGTGTTTCCCTTGTTTGTCATTAGAGGTCCTCGTTCTCACGGTGTCCTTCACTTCTGACTTCATTTCCCAGCATTCTGTCTGTCACTCATCAGTTCATTTGCACTCCCCATATCATTGTTCCCAGCTGTTCATATTATTAGTCGTGTTACGATCTGCTAGTATATATTCCCTGTCTGTGTTAGTATGTGTACAGAGACGTTATTTTACGTCCTCACACTTCTGTGGCCTACCTTTGCCTGAGTCTTGGTTGTGTTTTATGTTTTGGACTGCCTTTTTGGATATTGAACCTTGCCTGGACTGGATGACAATCGAGTTTGGATGGCCCTTTAAATAAAAGACTGCTGCTTTTCGGATCTTCTGTCCCCTGTGTGTGTTTGTGACATAGATTACCTAATATACATATAAATTCTAACTAACAACACACAAATTACACTTTACTACCAGCAATGATTGCTCTGATTGGTATCAAGGACCACAACTAAAACAGTATTGACATTTAATGCAATTCAGAACTCAAATGACCCAATCACCTGTGTTATGACAATACACCCTCGCAAAATTCATGATGGAGGGCAGGAAGTGCGAGCGCGGTGGCAGTGGAGAAGGTGGCAGGAAACTCAGTAACGCTTCCGTTTACAGTCCAGTTACCCATGTAAATACTATGTACTGTATTCTAGTAACTACAATTACTGGGTAATAACTAGTACTGAACCCTGAACCTACCCCTAAACCTACCCCTGTTCCATGTACTTACCTTATATTAGCCAGTACTTTCCAGGTAGATACACTGTAAGTACACTGTAAGTACTGTACTGTAAAAGGAAGCGGTACTGGAAGTCTGTACTGTACTACTTTACACGCTCTTACAAGAGAAAGAAATAAACAAAAAATCAAACGTATGGCGTAAACGTATATATTTCAACTGAATTGAAAGATTTTCCAGCCATCGAGGCGGAAGATATCAGCAACTACCTCGTCTTGCAGATATACTTTGACTTTACACAGTTCGGAAACATTACGTTACACAAAGATAGCCACTTAAGTTGTATTAACTCACCTTTGTCAAAGTGATGACTGCACACACAGGAATTTTCTCAAACCGCGGCTCCTCCGACGCAACACGTAGGTTTGCAAAACCGTTTTTTTTTTCTGTCAATTTCCGGTCAATTTCTAGCATTTCCCCCCACTTTTGAACAACAACTTTTGGTACATGATAAAAACTCCTCATGGTTTGATCGATTTGAGTAACTGTAAACAATGCAAAACATAGGACTTTTGAGTTTATGATAGTGCTTTCTAAATACAAAAATCACTTCCTGCCCTCCATTTGCATTTCGCGCCATGGCAACGCAGTGGCGTGACGTCATGTGAAAACAAGCTATTACCTTGAAGCAATTGTAGCACTTCTCAAAGGCTGCCGACAAACACTTGCCCACATGACATTTCTACATGGCTTGGGGTCAGGATTGCAATAAAACCTGACATTTATCTTGCATGATGGTTCAACTGCCTTCTTTAGATTAGCTGTCAACATCCTGTTAAGAATCTACACAGGCAAATACAGCAGAAAGACACATCTGACACTGCTTAAGATCTGATACAGTGTGAAAACTCGAATGTCCAATTATTCTTTTGATATTTAATTCAACTATTGTTCTTATAAGTCAAAATAATTTGTAAATAGCCATTTGCACCCACAGCAAACATTTGCATTCATTTCATTAATGATGCACCACATAAACAGCAACAGTTCCATGCAGAATCCTTGTGTCTTCTGAACTACACAATTCAAAAAAAGAGAGGAGAATGTCAGCTCTAAATCCTCCTCTCTTTCTCTTAGACTGAATCTATCTCCATGTGACACTGCCAATGGCTGCAGCGGACTGCAGCATTCAACCCCTCCTCACCCTCCTACCAACTCATCATCCGCCTCAAGCTCTCTCACACTTGCCTGGATCGACTTCTAGCACTAGATTTAGGCTGTGATGCTGGATTTTGTTTACTGTTCTATTCTTTCCCCAGTGTTGACATGGAGTTGCTATTCTAAAGTGCTGGTTGCCTGTTACTGACATTTTATAGTCCCGTACCAATGTTTCACATGAATTTCCTGCGGAGGCACAAGAGGACTTAGCGACGCCTAAAAATAGTCCTCTGCATTATCATGCTAATATGAAGCCCCTGAAATATCACAGTAATGGTTTTATTAATCCACAAATATACATAGAAAACAAATCTGTCGGTTTCCAGTTTTGCATTTTTGCCTCTGGATAGTAATTAAAGCACACTTTTAATGTGTAATTAAATTTACAACTAATTTATAACTAGATTATAAAAATATGCATTACTCTGGATTAAATGCAACAAGTATACAACGTGCTGCAGCATCGGCAGCCATCAGCTACAGCAACAGATTATGTGTTTGCTGGTGATTGACATACAAAGGCCTGCAGCGAAGTCTTACAAGAGTGAGATCATCAGCTGGAATAATGAGGGAGCAGATCCCCATTCCTGCAGAGCTGACTTAGGATCACTGCTTCTGCGGAGGCACGAGAGAGCTGATGAATTCAAAACTGAATCATTGTTCAGTTGGCATGTAAAATATCACTAATTCATTTCAAAAAGCTTGCTTTTTGGAGCGTGAATTTCTGCTGCCAGTTTTTATCTATAAGACTGTTTGAACACGCTTTTAAAAATGCATTGCAAAAATGCCACTCTGCTCTACGGGTGTTCCTTGTAAAATTTTAAATCGCATGAAGTCTGTGATTACACACACACACACACACACACACACACACACACACACACACACACACACACACACACACACACACACACACACACACACACACACACACACACACACACTGAGTAAGAGGAGATACAGGTAGATCACATCTCTAGGTTTCCAGAATAAACATCCCATTTTCCCAATAGAAAATGTATTTGGATTAAACAATTATGCAATGACTGTAGATATAAACAACAATTATTATTTTTTTAAATAATAGTTAATTAACAAGTAAAAATGAATAACTGGTCAAAATGGAATCACCCTTTCAAAGTTCGTAACTGACGTTGCGATCATGCCAGGGACCCAATCGTATTCAAATACTATTGAAAGAGCCAATGGAAATTGGCATGCATGATTACATCACACACTCAGCTCTCGGCGCGGGTATAAATACAGAAGTGGATGCTTAGCACTAGTTGCCTTTCACATCAGAGCCAATCAATCTGATGTCTCTGAAGAGTGCTGTTGTTTAACGAGGGAGTGTTGGTTATGTCAAGTTGTCATGAAAACAGACATTTTTGTCTAGGTTAATGTCAATATGTCATAACAAGGACATTGTTTGCCTTTGTTAATGTCAAGTTGCCATGACAAAGACATTTTTGTCAAATGACACTTAATGACAACAGTCATAAACTTTTATAAAGACTCCTTCATGTTCATGACAGGTGTTATGTCATGTTTATGACAGTGTCATGTCAGTCTTATGCACACCCCTTCAAATAAAGTGTTACCAAATGCTTGACTATCCTTTCTATCACAGTTATGCTCACAGGACGCAGCCATTTTGTGCCATCTTCGAAAGCTTATTGTTTTGAAAAGCTTCCCAAATGCTTGACTATCCTTTCTATCACAGTTATGCTCACAGGACACAGCCATTTTGTGCCAGTCTCGAAAGCTTATTTGTTTTTTGCCTCCTTCATGTTCATGACAGGTGTTATGTCATGTTTATGACAGTGTCATGTCAGTCTTATGCACACCCCTTCAAATAAAGTGTTACCAAATGCTTGACTATCCTTTCTATCACAGTTATGCTCACAGGACACAGCCATTTTGTGCCATCTCGAAAGCTTATTGTTTGAATGCGTTTTTAAGCCTTGTATTCTCATTCTTATCATGCTCAATATGCCACCATATGTGTTTGCCTCGCTAGGGCGAGCTGTCAGGAGATAGTATATCAAATTAACATGCTGCACCCCTGCACGTAATCATACTAAATAAATACAGGTGCAATGCTACTGGCACATTCTCTTTTTTTGCCTCATACAAGAGCAGAGCTGTAGGGAGTAAAGGGAAAAACTTATTTGAACCTATTCTCTCCGGTGGAAGAAAGTTACCATTTTGGCGTTGCACATTATTGAAATGGTGAATACAAAATCACCCGCGATCGCCTCTTCATTCGTAAAGATGAAAGTTATGGTTGATAACGTAATACTGCCTCATTAAATATATCATCTCTTGATCCATATAAGCCTGTGATTTCTAGAGCAACAGAGCGAGCTCAAGTACCTGTTTATTGGAAGGCACCTAGGACCATAGATATTCATAATAATGGCTAGAAGTCTTGTCCACGCAGCTGGCCAATGGAGATAGACGTTCGCAACTGGCGGCCATCTTGTCACAGGCAGCTCGCTCACTCGTAACAATGTGTTTTAATTGTTCAAGTACTTTTTAAATAACCATAACTTGCTCAATTTTCTACCGATTTTCAAACGATTTGGTTTGTTACAAATGTCAGAGATGTAGTTATGACACTACATACTTATGACTAATAAGTGTATAAATAAATAATCATCAGGAATTATAGCCACGCTAATAACATTTGTAACAAACCAAATCATTTTAAATCCGTCAAGATTTCAGCGAGATAAGAGTATTTGTGTTCATGCTGATCATTTATCTCACATCAGGAACCACAGAGCCCACCAGAAAGCTTGCCTGTGACAAGATGGCCACCGGTGATTACAATTGAGACTCCGCCCTAAGACATCTAGCCTTCAATATGGATATCTATGCCTAGGACTACCTCTTTACCCAAGATGTGGTTAGCTAATGTGTCGGGGCGAATGGCTGTGGCCTTGCTGCAGTACCATTGGTGGGGCCTACAATTGCTATATTGGCTGGACCAACAACAAGAGCAGGTAGAGATGCAACCAGAGGTCACGTCCAGGCTTCCTCATGATGGACAGGATCGTAAAAATTCTGTCATAATCTATTATTACTCCTCATTTTAATTTTCATATCTTAATGATAAACCATTTAATAGGCTCTGTTATTGTTCACATTTTTCATTTTTATTCACCAACTTACAGGACAAGCATATGGATTACTGTATTTTATCTTGGAGAAAGTTCAATGCATTCTCATCCCAATGCGTCATATACGATGCTTTTGCCAAAGCACAGACATCCAACGCACATGGCAACACAATATAACACGCACAGAGTATGGGTAGGTTTAGGTCTGGGATTAGGGTTAGACCACTAGGCAGGCGCCTTCTGCCCCATATACATATCTGTCTCATTTTGACGCTAAAGGTGCCATGTGCGTTGGATGTCTATGCTTTGGCAAAAGCATTGTATATGACGCTTTGGGATGAGACACAGAATGGAAAGCTATACAGAGCCTGTGCGTTTCATCATAAATGTTTGTCCAATTAATCACAATAAGCTTTGTGTGTGTGTAAAGCTGTAAAGCTGTAAAGCTTATCAGGCATCAGCATTGGGAGCAAGGCTTTCTGGTACAAAATCCCTCTTGTTGGTCTATTATATCACTGTAAAGCTGCTTTGAAACAATCTGCAGTGTAAAAAGCGATATAGAAATAAAGGTGACTTGACTGCTGCTCCTAGGTACCAAATACTGGAGATGAGTAGTTGAGGGACCAGTGTACATGCCCAAAGCATTGGGTCAGGGTCATGCCTGAGGCAGGGCAATCAACAAAGACACAGAAACAGGCAGGCAGGCAACTGTCAGGCATTGAGTACCCAGGGGCATTGGGTACACTGGCCCCAGTGAACACTTTGTCGCACTTTACACCTCAGCATCTGGTTCACTGGGGCCAGTGTACCCAATGCCCATGGGTACTCTATACCTTAAGGTCAGGGTACAGGTTCCAGTTCAGAACCAAGTCACCATGTTCCCGGGGTATTGTTCCAACAGTCTTAAAAAAGAAATGCATAGTGCAAATTTCTTTCGGCAGTGGTCTCAACTCAATTGCAGAAAGGAGCAATAAGCACTTCCTGTCCTCAGGTTTTATTCAACCTTCTTTCTCAGTCCAAGAAAGGATGATGGCTGGCGTCCCACCTTCAAATGGTCTATAAAACACTTACTTTTACAAATGCTGAATTTTTCAACCCTCTTCACAAACATAAGGCAGGGGGTTCACTACAGTTGACCTTGAGATGCCTATTTTCACATTCCCATCCACAGAGATCACAGAAAGTATGGCAGCAGTTTCTCAGATGGTGCCACTAGGGTTAATTCACATGCAACCATTACAGCAGTGGTTAATAAGGAGCAAAGTCAATCCACACAAGGGTGAAGGTAATTAGCCCCGATCCAGGACAGTGGCTTAAGGGTCACGTTGTCAAAGGGGCTGGTGACGGCAAGAAGGCAGAAGTTTGTGGTGAAGGTCAAAAAAGTCCTATCTCTCACAAGCCAAAACAGCAAAATCGCGCTCCCATCATTCATTTTGGGTTGGTTGACGGATCCAATATCAAAATTACTTTAATATTATAACAAATACAGGAATAGACAGAAAGTTTCAACAGTGTGTGTGTGTGACACACAAAACGCAGATATCGGCCGAGACAAAACAGAGTGAGCAGAGAGTAACTAAATACATGGTGATGATCTAAATGATGACCAGCTGTTGTGAATGAATGTCCATGGTTACTGATGAATGGCGGGAAAATTAAACAAAGGAACAAAAAATATTGCATCACTGCAGATTTGCATTGAGTTCCATGTTTGCATTTACGTTTCAATGCATTTCATGACCTATAGAATATCTTGTTCCACACCTTAGTAGATGACATTGATATTCTTCTGCAAAGGCGGTCTTTTGCTGCCATGTGACGTCATAAGTCATTTGAGATTTTGACGTTTCCTGGCCATGGTTACGAAAAAGTAGTTCTACCAAAAGACTCTGGAAGCAAAATACTGTAACAAACTATTTATTAACAGCCCAGCAAGCAAATATTATGATATTAAAGGGTTAGTTCGCCCATTTAAGACATGAAGTTGTATGCAATCCTTACCAGCACTATAGTACATACACACTGACCCACTCTGTTGTCACCCCCCTGGTCAGAGTTCTGACCGCTGGAAGTTTTTCAATGAAGTACTCCCGGCTATTTTCCAGGGCCACAAAACTGTGCGTTTTTATGTGAAAAAAATTATTCGCGTTTCAAAGCTTGATTAATTTACCACACAAAAAACACGCCGGTCAAAATTCATACCTCAGTTTTAATGCGGCACTATTTTCTATCCATTTCTATCAATCCGCGCTGCCAGCAACGTCAACAGTGCGCACGTTCCGATCAGCTGTTCCATAGTGTTTACACAATCGATTGACAACTAGGTAAAAATATTAAATTAACAATGGTGCGAACTTGTAAATTCCCAGGCTGTGACCACAAGGATGTGCTGGGATCAAGTTCAGATTCCATCGTTTTCCTGTTTCTAATATGAGACGGCTTTGGCTGGTTGCCATCGGCTACTCTGCGGGAGCTAAAATATCCAGAATAAAGGATTTTCGTGTGTGTAGTGCTCACTTCAGCGAAGACGATTTCATCCCCAACCAAGGAGGAAAAGTAAAAAAAAAGTATAAAGAAAAAAAAGTTTTGCTGTACCAGTACCACGGGTAAGCTCTATTTACTAACTATATGATCCCATGTCTAACCTGTACGGTAAACAAGCTGATGAGACATTTGGTGTCAAGTCAGTAATACAATTATTAATTTATTAATAATTGTATTACTGTCCACTCAGTATAATAATAATAATGCAGTCAGATAGACTATTATATAGCCAACTGGTCAAGACAATGTTAAATTCTTAAATAAAAAAACTACAAAGCAACATGAGCGCGATCACACTTACTCAGCCGACATCTGACCGTCAAGCCCAGCTGGTTTGGGTCGCTTTTTCCAATTGAGTTTAGGTACGTAGAAGAACGTCTCCAGGACACCTGCATTTAGCATTGCAGGGAAAATGTCATTGGATGTAGCTAATGCAGACAGTTGGCCTCCTCGTCAATCGATAGGTTTTGCATCTGTGGCATGACGAGTTCCCATTCGTGGCAGCAATAGCTTTCAACCTCTGTTGGCATAACTTGACAATTAGAACAAGTGCACCACCATTTGTCGTTTATCCTGGCTCTTGCTACAGCTGTGGGCCCAGCATCAACTTGGACAACTTCATCTCTGTCCTCTCGCTCTCTCTCTTTACGTTCTATCTCCTTCTGCTAAAGTTTGGCATCGGTATACTCTGGTTCATAGAGGTATCCCTTTGTCGTTGTGCTAAAATTACTTTCATCATCTGATCCGTCTGACATTGTGCTAAAAAATTGGTTTCATCATCATAAGTTTCGCAGTCAGACATGTTGTCAGCGAGTGCGCGCTATCAACAGCTGATCTGAACGTGCGCATTGTTGACGTTGCGGCAGCGTGGATTGATAGAAATGGATAGAAAATCAGTGCCGCATTAAAACTGAGGTATGAATTTTGACCAGCGTGTTTTTTGATTGGTAAATTAATCAAGCTTTGAAATGCAAATCATTTTTTCACGTAAAAACGCAGTTTTGTGGCCCCGGAAAATAGCCGGGAGTACTTTATTGAAAAACGTCCAGCGGTCAGAAGCTCTGACCAGGGGGGTGACAACAGAGTGGGTCAGTGTGTATGCACTATAGGGCTGGTAAGGATTGCATACAACTTCATGTCTTAAATGGGCGAACTAACCCTTTAAGTTCTTTAGCGTCGGGCCTGTTATTTGTCTTATCAAGGAAGTTTTGAGTTTTGAAACTTACAGGGTATTTTTAAGGTACAACAAACCTGTTAATATCCAACTTTTCAATAGAAGTGTGTTTTTTTCCATGTTCTCCTGTTTGTCTAACAAGCTGAAACGTGCTGAACCCCTGATGTCTGCAACTCTACACATACACATCATTTACAATTTCCATTCATCTTCTTTCTTTGAATTTATATATGATCTATCTGAAAATTTCTCCACAAGTGCTGAAGACAGTCCATAAGAGAACGTGATAATGAAATTTGAGACACAATAATGATAATGAGACACTTTATGAACAATTTTGCTTACACCTCCACCTGCTGTATCGCATGAGCGAGATGGAGACAAATGTCTTTGGCCCAGTTCCACCAACAAACACTGAACCTCAAACCATGCCACTGGCAGGAAATTTCTGCAAATGACTCTCGTGGCAGGGGCAAGCAGTGTGTCATTTTTGGCTGCCAGCTTTCCAGGACATCACTCGGAGGCAGTTGTCGCATTGGACACCACAGCTCTTTCCACGGTGGTAGAAAACCTTGTGTGTGTGTGTGTGTGTGTGTGTGTGTGCGCGTGCTGAGCGCCTTGCGCCGGGCTCTGCTCCAGGACAATAGACGGGGCGGTCTCTTCCTCATCTGTCACCTGAGTCGCCAACACCTGCTGTTGAGCGAAGAGACACAGCAAGTGATGGGGAGCTCACTCTAAATCATACCACCTTTCATCTTCTCTGCCTGGGTTTTATATGTGGAGTGGCCTCATTTGTAACATTACGCCTTTCGCTCTGACTGACGAGCCAGCAGTGATATTAAAAAGCAAGGCAATGGTATAAAGGCCTGAAGCTATACAGCCAGCCTGCAATATATGATAGTTGCACTATCCATTTGCACGCTAAATGGTATATTTCAGTCACTCCAGCTGTTTACGGTGATCCATGCGATGGAGAATTTTTGGGATGAACGTGTCAATCAATGCTACTGACAAAGCCTCTTGGAAATCCATTAAAGGAAAGTTAGGCTAAGCGTGTCATTATAACAACATAAGCTAGTTACAGTGCATGCAAGGATCAAACATTCAAGCTAGGAGTTTGTTCTAAATAATGATGTGTGATGTTTTACTTAGTATGTTTGCTTTTTGTAAACTTAAGACAGCATTTAATCAAAATCGACCCCATTTACTTTCGTATGATGCACGTTATAATAGTTCACCCACAAAGAAAAATTGTGTCATCAAATTACCTTCATATAAATTTCTTCTACTCAGAAACATGTCATATTGTGGAAGTAATTTGGTGATTTTAAAATGAAAACTAGATTAACTATTCCACTGCCCTATAGAGTGACATAATGGAACTAATCCAGTGATGTCATCAAATCATTTGCATATTGACGTGTACCATAATTGTCTTCCTCATTTAAACATAAATATGCCTTTACATTGAATAGCAAATATTAAGTTTCTTAATGTGCAATTAAAAACAAGATTCATAAGTGTCATGCGGGAAAGCATTTCATTTATGCACAAAAAAGCCTAAAACCTACAGAAATCCTACCTGAAGCTAATGCTAATCTATTTGCATTGAAATGTCATTCCTTACAAAGTTTTTTTTAATAAGGAGGTTCAAAATCTGAACATCACACCATAGGGCCTCTAATTAATTAATTAATTAATTACCAAACAGCCTTCCAAAAGATGGTTAGAAAGCCATTTTATTTTCACCTATTTTCCTTTATTAGTTAATTAAATTAGATCACTTTTTGGTTTTTGTTCTGGATTAAGAACATATGTGTGTGTGTGCGCGCGTGTGTGTACGTTAATTTTTCTGCAAAGAAGACAAACCCATTTTTTCCAAAACGTTTTGCCGATGCAAGGCAGGCTCGATGGTGGCAATCTGAAAGAGTGCCTGCAGACCTGGCATGGAGAATTAATGGTGGGGGCCTGGACTAATGCATTGGCTCCTCACTTGGCAACCAGTGCTGGACGGGAGTCAGGAAGGGGTTGCAGGAGTTGTGGGCCGATATGATTGATGTCACAGATCATTGCAGAATTATACTGCAGTGTGACCAAGGATGGCCAAGGAATTGTGTGATTTGCTCAGGGAGTAAATGTAGATAAGAGATCAAACAAGATTAATAGGGTGAAACAAGGATTCATATTGTTATTGTCAAAAATGTGATTCTAATTTACATTCCCCTTGTTTCAGATCTCCCTTTTATTATTATTAATTAATAGTAATAATATAACCATATAATAATAACTGAATACAGTATCTACATTTATTACTATTATTATGTGCACTCACTGCTCGTTAATAAAAAATAGCAATCACATAACAGTAACTCAATGCATTTCAGCATGTAGACACGGCCAAGACAATATGCTGAAGTTTAAACTGAGCATCAGAATGGGGAAGAAAGGTGATTTTGGTTATTTTGAATGTGGCATGGATGTTGGTGCCAGACAGGCTGTTCTGAGTATTTCAGAAACTGATGATCTACTGGGATTTTCTAACACAATCATCTCTAGGGTTTACAGAGAAGGGTCAGAGAAAGATAAAATATCCAGTGAGTGGAAGTTATGTGCTCGAAAATGCCTCGTTGATGCAAGAGGTCAGTGGAGAATGGCCCAACTGGTTCAAGCTGAGAGAAAGGCAAAAGTAATTCAAATTACAACTTGTTACAATCGAGGTATGCAGGCGAGCTTCTCTGAATGGACAACACATTGAACCTTGAAGCAGATGGGCAATAGCAGCAGAAGATCACAGCGTAGGTAGGCTACAATAAGCTCAGGCTCTTGGTCTGATGTGTCTTGATTTCTGCTGGAACGTTCAGATGGTAGGGTCAGAATTTGGCATTAACATCACTAAAGCATGCTAGATCCTATGCCTTGTGTCAACAGTTCAGGCTGCTTTCGGTTGCAGTAATGGTGTGTGGCATATTTTCTTGGCACACTTTGGGCCACTTATTACCAACTGAGCATAATTTAAATGCCGCAGCCTACCTGATTATTGCTACTGACCATGTCCATTCCTGTATGACCATAGTGTACCCAACTTCTGAGAAGGATAATGTGAATGTGCCAGTGTTGTATTTGAGTCATCAACTGTTCAAGTCCGAGTTTGAAGTTCTAAGTCCAGTGTTTGAAGTTGAAAGTCCAAGTCCAAATCACCAAAGAAGAGTCCGAAGTTCGAGTCCAAGTCGAGTCACCCATTACCTGAGATCAAGTCCGAAGTTGAAGTCTTGAGTCCAATGTTCGAAGTTCGAGTTGGAATCAGAGTCTCGAGCCCCCAGTGCCTACATGTCTCTATATCAGATTTGTATAACCTATTTGAGAAGGATGTTTGATACAGCAAAAAGAAAGAAATGCCAGAGAAATTTCCTAGTTTTCAAAAGAAAAAGTATTTTTGAATAAGTGTGACTTTCTTACATCTTTAAAACTTTAAGTTTTATAAATGGGGGTAATCTTTGCAGGATGAACAAACAATGTTTAGGTCATCACATTAAAAATATATTTTTAAATATAATACTTTTGGAGTTTTGTAATGCGAGTCCAAATCCAAGTACGAGTCATCAGTCCACAACTCCAGAGTTAAGTCACGAGTCCAGAGAATAGAGTCAACGAGTCGAACTCAAGTACTCCATCACTCGAATGTGCCATGTCACAAATCCCAAATCATCTCAAACTGATTTCTTGAACAAACATCCACAGGTTTCACTATACTCAAATATCATCCACAGTCGACAGATCTCAGATCTGGAACAGGAGATTCCTATCATGGATGTGTAGCTGACAAATCTGCTGCAACTTTGTAATGCTATCATGTTAATGCTGACCAAAACCACTGAGGAATGTTTCCAGTACCTTTTGAATCTATGCAATGAATAATTAAGGCAGTTTTGAAGGCAAAAGGGGTCAAACCCAGTACAAGATATACCTATATAGGTGGCCAGTGAGTGTATATTATTATAATGATGATGATGTTAATTACAATTCTGTCATGTCAGCTTTCAGAGAGATTGTCATGGTAATGGTAATGATTATGGCAATGTTAATTTATTTGGTGATGGTGAAATAGATCATTATGCTGCAGCTCCTGCATTGCAGTACAGGGACTTGCAACTACAAATACATTCACAGACATGCTGTTGTGAGCATGTAAGACATACTTTGCTGTTGTATGTTACCTACATGAAATAACCCATAGCAGGTCCATACAGGTGGAACTAGGTAAAGTGGAGGGTTCTGAAACACACTGCACAATGCTAATAGCAAACTACTGCCAGTATTTGAATGTTATGCCGCTAATTTAGCAACCAATCAGCTGCTCTATGTAGATAATAATGTGATCTCTACCAAAATTACTTGAGTTATCTAGAGTTGACAAGATGAGTAGAAAGTAATAACTGTTGTAATAACTATAAGGAAGAAAAACACCAATAAAATAATGAAATATAATAATAATAATAATAATAATAAAAACTACTGCTACTAATTATTCTAATAATAATTATAACTAATATGATTATTATAACTATAACAAGTATCAACAGTTTTTCAAATATAACGGAGGTAAAAGTCTTTTATTGAGTTATTATTATTATTATTATTATTCATGACGCTAATTATAGTACATTTGTTGTTTTTTGTCTCTCCCTAAAGCCTAATACTTGAGACAGAGGCAATGTATTATTGGAAATAGTGCATATTTCATTTGCCATTAATCAATTCTTAGAACCTTAGTAAAATTTACATTTGTATGATTACACATCTCATATGTACTCTGTGGATATCAGATGCAGTGTTTGTATTGTTGTAGATGGAGAGTCAGAAGTCTGAAAAGGCTGTTCTCTCAGTGAACTCTAGAGAGCAGCACTACACACTGTTCCACAGGTGCAGTGAAGTATAGTTGCAGGAAGACCACACTGCAGCAAAATGCAGCAGCAGGTGAAACTACTCCCTCTCTCCGAAAACCTCTGTTCAAAGGCTCTCTTTCCCTTTTCTACCTCCTTCCCTTATTATGCAATTTTTTCTCTCTTTATACATCCCTTATACAGTACCATAAGTACTGTACACAGTACACATTTTAGTAATTATACTTGAAAATAAGAAGAAAATTTCTTGTAATTTGTGGTCCGCTTGTACAATAGATGAAAACATGCCCATTAATAACCACTGCTCCACAGAGTCCTCCCACATAATGTCACTGGGTAAAAATATCAGTGGGAGCATCAGGGAATCACATTTGAAGCATAAGACGTCTTTTTTAAAAAAAGTCCCGGTTGCGCATGCAGTCGACGGTCGACTGAATGGGGATCACGTCAGAGTGCCAATGTTCTTCGAGGACTATTGAACAAGCCAAATGGAATTGGTGTGTGTGATTCACATTACACACTCCACACCTGCGGCGGGAACAAATACAGAAGTGGATGCATGCACTAGTTGCTTTTTTGCTGAGGAGCTGAGCGTAACCCGGAGTTAGTGGTGGTCTAGCTGTAGTGGCAAGGGGACTACGTCCTTCGTTCCCTACTTCAGGGATAGCATATGCAACCAGGATGTTATCTTTCTGTCGAGAACGTTGGACATAGTCCTGACTCTGAGATGGCGATCTGTTTGAGGCCTGACCCCCTGCTGTTTGTGTGTGGTGTGTGTGTGTGTGTGTACACAACGTTCGGTTCTTGCCGGAAAGGGGAAGGCTTTGTGTAAGACTCAGTTCGCTATATGAAAGTGTCAACTGTGGACAGTCCCAACTGACTGGGTCCAGACACTCTACAAGTGGGAATGGCTTGCGGAGCTGTGCAATGTGGTGCATTGTAGGAGTTGTTGTCTTACATACAAATGTGCCCTGAAGTTATTTTCTGTCTTTTCTAGGTCAAGAGGGCACCAAATTCCAAATTTCTTTTACATTTCGAAGTTACATTACATGATGCACTTTCAATAAAAATTCATGTTGGAATGGGTGAAATGCTCCTTTTAATGATGCTGATGCTTTTAATGATGCTGATCGGGACCTCAAACTCAGGTTCGTACCAACCCTAATGGCGCTATATTTTAATGCTCTGCCCACAAGACCATCACCACCGACCAGTTTGCAGCCAGTTTTGTAAATATTAGAACCTCATTGTTTAAGAAACATGGGGGAACAGAATCAGACGGCAAACAATCCAGCTGTTGGAATCTGTTCCCCAACCTCTATGATGAAAGATGTTGATGTAGTAGCTTAAATTATACTTATTATGTTCTGTTTGTGGTTGAGAGCTTTAACCAGCATCAGTTTGATAAATATTAGAACCTTATTGTGTAAGAATTCTTTGTGTGGAGGGAGAGTAAAATCAGTGGTATAAAGTCCGAGAAACATACTGTTGTGTCTTAAGATTCCAATGCATCTCTCAATTCTGGTAAGCTGAGAGGTTGAGATCTCTGGGTTGTTGATCTGGTTTAGCCTTAATGGTACATCTCACTCTTTACCTCCCAGGAGGGCAAGGGTCACATGTTGTGGTGGATCCAGAGCGAACTTGTCTCTCGTATTCAACACATGAGCTCCTAGCTAAGACCCCGTGTAGACTTGATGCAAACATAGACTGAAGGGGTTGACCAAGAGAAATACTGAAGACCACTTCCCATGCTCTATAGTGTTTTGTTTTCAGATAATTTTTGCAGCAGTCTGGTGTGCAGGTTTTGCACTGAATACACATCAGTGAAAACAACATGTGAAGTGTCTGAGAGTATACGATTTATCATTGATGATTTGAAGTGTTCCAGCAGAAGGGAGTCTTGATGATGTAATATTTATGATATGCACCATCTAGTCTAATAATAGTCTTGACTACAAAGCTTAGTTTCAAGTTTTGACCCTGATTCTGCATTGAATCAGCGAGAGTGAATAAACACAATATCCTGCTGATGCTCGGACATGCAGCATTTCTTACATTTACATTCCTGCATTTAAATTGATACAAGTGTATAAATACATGCCAGATTTAACCATGCTTCTCTGTGTTATTCTCTTTTGTAAAAAAAAAGAAAAGGCATTAGTTCAAATGAAGCAGAAGAAAATCTTGATTTACAATTCGTAAAAATTAATGAGCTGCCTGAGGGATCCACCTCTACAAAACACAAAGAAAATGTCCTTTGATTGCAAACATGGAGCCCTTTTTTCTTGTGCATCATGATGACAGTAACATTAATATGAATCAGGGAAACAAAACAGCCAAAAAGTCCCAAAGTTAATGCTTTACTTTTCTCATTATTATTATTGTTATTATTATTATTATTATTTTAAATCTCTGTTATATTCCAAATAGAAGAAATAATTTTTTAATGCCATGGGAGAGAGTTCACCTCAAATGCTCCCCAACCAAATAGAAGTCTTAAAATTAAACCTTAGAGATCTGCAGTGATGTGGTAGAAGCAGCCTTTAGGACAATAATATTTATTTATTTAATATTTTCGAAGTAGTATTTAGTTGCTTTTTTACTTCTGTTTTATTATTATTATTATTATTATTAATCCTTTTTACCCCCAAATTATCATTTGCCTTCGGGGCTGCTGCAGATGGTATTTTTCTTCCTTTGCAATGAATTAAGATAATTAATTAGAGGATTTCAATGGGAATTTGGGAAAATATGTTTTTGTTCTCATTAATGTGCTAGCAAATGTCTGACTAACTACCACTAACCGCCAATTCAAAAAAGCTGAGAATAGAGTTGAAAATAGGAGAAAGGTGATTTAATGTTAATAAAATTCTCACTTATTAATTCCATGTCACAATATGTGTATTTTACTACTGTAGCACCATAAATATTGCTAAATCTGAACCACCACTGCTCTTTCCCTGACTGTGCTGAATCTGCCGATGTAATTGCAAGTGTACGGAAAACTGTGTGTGGCAACGAGAGTGTTATAGAGTTATGACGTTTTAGCACTTTTTTAGCACTCCCGGTTCCCTCGCTCTAAATACTATGGGATTTTTGAATGGGAATTTCTAATGCCGGCGCGTTACAGAATCTCTGTGTTAGGTACTTTGTCCTCCCACCGGATGATCAAAATATGCAGCAGGAACTTCAAGTGAAAGCTGTTGAGTTTCTTCTCATGCCTCGTGTGAGTGGTTCATGCCTCCCTGCTATAGAGGAGTGCTTATAGACACACAGCTTGGTCCTCTCTGTGAGCTTAGCATTGTTCCAGACCCTCTGCTGTTTATCGCTCGATGTGTCGATGGAGAGAGACCTGGAGATGGTGGACCTGTGGTAAGTGAAGCTTCTCAACAACTTTCAGGTTGTACCTATGGTGATGGTTGAAGGGGAGTCTATTTCCTGGGCCATGACTGACTGACATTTTCTTCAGACTGATGGTCAGTCCATACTCCGTGCAAGCGTAGGAAAGACGACTGACAAGCTGCTGCAGGCCATCTTCGGTGTGGCTGTCAAGTCTGCGTCATTTGCAAAGAGCATATCGCAGATGAGTAAGATCAATGAAGGCAACGTAGAGTGGCATCTGCTGCTCTCAACACTTCCCCTGCAGCTGGATATAGGTGAATGCCTTGCCAGCAATTTTGAGGAGGGAGATACCCTGGTAGTTGTTGACTTCTCCAATCTTGAGTTGACTTCTCCCTGGACTTGAGTGGGCGATCTTGGTGGTTGTGAGGCCTATCACTTTCTTTATGCCTTCGTACATGCATCTTGCATCCCTGGTATTGGCAGCTGTCTGTAGGGGCAGAGATTTAGCCAATATATACAGTGGGGCCAAAAAGTATTTAGTCAGCCACTGATTGGCAATAACCTTTGTTGGGAATGACAGAGGTCAAATGTTTCCTGTAAGTCTCCACCAGGTTTGCACTCACTGTAGCAGGTATTTTGGCCCATTCCTCCATGCAGATCTCCTCTAGAGCAGTGATGTTTCGGGGCTGTCGCTGAGCAACACAGACTCCACAAATTTTCTATGGGGTTGAGGTCTGGAGACTGGCTAGGCCACTCCAGGACCTTGAAATGCTTTTCATGGATCCACTCCTTTGTTGCCCGGGCGGTGTGTTTGGGATCATTGTCATGCTGGAAGATCCAGCCACGTTTCGATCTTCAAGGCTCTCACTGATGGAAGGAGGTTTTGGCTTAAAAAACTCACACTACATGGCTCCCTTCATTCTTGCCTCAACACGGATCAGTTTTCTTGTCCCCTTTGCAGAAAAACAGCCCCAAAGCATGATGTTTCCTCCCACTTGCTTCACAGTAGGTATGGTGTTCTTGGACGCAACTCTGCATTCCTCTTCCTCCAAACACAACGAGTTGAGTTTTTACCAAAAAGTTATATTTTGACCACATGATATTCTCCCAATCCTCTTCTGGATCATCCATATGCTCTCTGGCAAACTTCAGACGGGCCTGGACATGTACTGGCTTAAGCAGGGGACACGCCTGGCACTGCAGGATTTGAGTCCTTCTCGGTGTAGAGTGTTAATTATGGTAGTCTTTGATACATTGGTCCCAGCTCTCTGCAGGTTATTCATCAGGTTCCTCCGTGTAGTTCTGGGAATTTTGCTCACTGTTCTCATAATCATTTTGACCCCATGGGATGATCTTGCGTGGAGCCCCAGATCAAGGGAGATTATCAGTGGTCTTGTATGTCTTCCATTTTCAAACAATTGCTCACATAGTTGGTTATTCACACCAAGCTGCTTGTTTATTGTAGATTCACTCTTCCCAGCCTGGTGCAGGTCTACAATTTTCTTCCTGGTGTCCTTTGACAGCTCTTTGGTCTTGGCCATGGTTGGGTTTGGAGTGTGACTGTTTGAGGCTGTGGACAGGTGACTTTCTATACAGATAACGGGTTAAAACAGGTGCCAATAATACAGATAACGACTGGAGGACAGAAGAGTTTCTTAAAGAAGTAGATACAGGTCTGTGAGAGCCAGAAATCTTGCTGGTTTGTGGGTGACCAAATACTTCCAGTGTACTAGGGCAAGGCGACGCCTTTTAAGCCAGGAGGGCCTTTCTCTTTACCTCAGTCACAGGCTCCATTTCCTTCTAGTAGGCCTTGTCCCAGTCAGCGTTCTTAGGTTCCTTCTTCCCGTAGGCTGTAATGGCCACATTGTACACTGTGCCTTGCAGGTGGGACCACCTGGAGTCAATGGTGTCACTGATAGATGACTCCTTGGTAAGAGCCTCCTGGTAAGTTTCTGACATACTGCTGTGTCTTCTCTGGGTTGCTCTGCACAGCAGGTGTTGAGGCCACAAGGGAGTGGTCCATGTTGCAGTCGGCGCTGTGGTAACTGCTGGTGAGGAGAAAAGTTCTGCACACCTGGTGATGATGAGGTCTTACTGGTGCCAGTGGTGGGACCGTGGGTGTCTCCATGACACCAGATGGATCTCCTTGCATTTGAAGAAGGTGTTTGGCATACAGAGACCATGTAAACAGCACATATCCAGCAGACGCTGACCATTCTCGTTGATCTTACCCCTACCGTGAAAACCTAGGCAGGTAGGCCAGGATCGAGTATCGACTCTAGCATCTGAAGTTACCGAGCAGGTAAAGTCCTTCATTGCTGGGGATTCTAGATATTGTTTCATGCAGTGCCTCATAGAAATTAAAGCTTTAGCAGAAGTTCTGCAAGGAATACTCAATTGTTACATCACTTATTACCTTCTCATCTTACAAATCAGTGTTCTAATACTCGTAGTATAAAAGATTGGTACTTACCGATGTCTGAGTTTGCAGATGCTGATGCCAACATTCACCTCCATCCTTCCCACCACCACCAATATGGTCCCTTCGCATACCTCCCAGGGGTCTGCTGCGCCTCTGCTTTCGTCAGGCAGGATATGCAGATTCTGTTACCCTCGGACTGCAAGTTACCAACGGGGCCTACGCCAAAGAACTTTATAAACTTTTTTGCTGGGCTGTTAATAAATGTATGCTTTGTTACGCCATTTTGCCTCCCAGTTTTTCTGGTAGAGTCTGGTCTTTCTCCTCTGAGGTGGAACAGAGAGTTGGGGCATAAACGCTTATGATGCTTAGCTGGGCCAGAGGATATTGACAAGTGGAGTGCAAGGATCCTCTCCATGCCTGATGATGGAAGTTCAATGAAGGTGATGAGCGCTGCCAGTCGGGTCTCCTGTAGGCAGGAAATGTCGATGTTCTGTCAAAAGAGTTCCCTGTCAATGACGGCAGTCTTAAGTGCATCGTCAATCTGCTGCATAGCAGCAGTGAGACCAGGGCATAAGGTCCTGCCATTCCAGCTTGCGAATTGAAGAGCTGGAGTCTTCTTTCTTTTCTGAGTATTTTTTGCCTGGTACAGAAAATGTGACCCACTTATTGCACCCAGTGAAGGCAGACCATGGTGGGAATGGCTGGGGAGATGCCCAGCTTGAGGTGGGCGGTAGCTGTCTGATGATCTCCCCACTGTCAGAAGTGGCCCCTGGCACTCGTTTTCCTGTGCCAATCGGAATGAGTTTATCACCGGGAACTGCCACTTCCTGTGTTGATGTCGGGGATGACACCCCTAGACTTCCCATGAGTGGGTATAGCCGCAAGGCAGCAGATATCTGGAATCTGAGTTTCCTTCTCCTAGATAGGCAGCAACTGGTTTTAAGGTGCCAGTGACCCGCCTTCACCCCTTCTTCTGTTAGTGGATAAACGTGGTCCACCGGTTAGAAAGCTAAGCCACCCTCAAAGGCCAGGATCTGGATTTTAGTTGACAGAGGCGATCAAAGACGCATGCTGTATGGGTCATTTCTTGAGAAGTTCATCCCTACTTCCGCCCAGGCAATATCAACCTGGACCCGTAACGAGTAAAGTAACGCATTAGAAACACACATCACGTAATCAGATTTTTTTTGACGTAACTGCAAATTAAAATCTAATAACACTAATTCTTTTATTTACAGCTCAAAAAAAAAAAAGAAATCAAAAGAGTTCTAGCAGAAATATAGTTAGCGATGTACTATGTCCAGTTTAGTAGAGATATGATTAATCAGAATTTCCTCCCAATCTAAAATCAATACTTGACTCCTTAGATGTTACTTAATGTTACAACAATTTTTAACCTGCAAGAGTCTCCTAGGACAGGCATGGATGGACATGCCAGAGCAACTTGCCATTTTGACTGGTCGTCGGCCATCTTTGTTGGCCACTGTAGTCGTTGATGTGCAGCTGTGCAATCAAAGCATGTACATACGAAAAGAAATAAAATAAAATAAAGGCTTTTTTATTAATTGTCCACTGTAGTGACCTTTATGAGTGAAATGGTTATTCTAAATTAAGGGTAATTATTTGTTCATTATTAATGTAAATTTATACAACATGAAATGTAAAAAAATTGATTTGTAGATGTAGAAATCAATTTTAACCTATATTGTTATGTAAATACTGTAAATATGTATGTTCATGATGCTTAATTCATTATCTAATGTTAGCAAATTTAGACTCTTGTGAAAGTTCCATTATGCACTTTCAAATAATTTTTTTCCAAACAAAACAAAGATTATTGGAGTATGTTTTACAAGAAAAAAAATTTATTGAGCTACTTGCCATTTCCAGTGAAAATGGTTTCAGCATCAATTTGTTTCTCTTCCATGTGAATCTATCCTTCATGAATCTCAGAATTCCTTGGGAGGGCCTTTACCTATAAAAAAAGCCTTTGCTTTTGCACCTTGCATCTATATTTAATATATTTCAATCACTTTAAATTTGAAAAATATTCTATGATCAATTATTTAATTTATTTCTGTCTTATTTATTCTGGTTTAAATAATTATTTCAGATGTATTTTTGAGGTAGCACTTGCCCCGATGCACTCTGCATAATGAAAAGCTAAATACATTAATTTGATTATTCAACAATGATGTTAATCTCTGCAGCTGATAAACACACTCAAGCCAATGATATTACATATTTGAAAGCAAATAGAGCATTGCTCTTTAGGCATGATAAATTAGTTTAGTTATGGCAAAACACCAATAAACAAGGATAAAAGACTTTACACTTTCACAGACAATATCAAAACATTTCAAAAGCAAATGGTTTGCAATTGTTCAAAAGACAAGGGTATGTTTTAAAAAAAATCACTTTCTGCATCACCTCATAAAATATACAAAATTTAATTGGCTTACTGAAATCCATTTTACATACTTTGAAAGGATGAAATGCCTTTGGCTTGCAAATAGAGCCATGTTTTCCAGGACAGCAAAGGTCACAAATAGTTGGCTCCATTTTCATTTGGGTTATTCATGAGGCTGTCAGCTTGAGACGTTTGCTCTCTCTAGATGGGCTATTCATAAGTAATTTGGGTGTCTGACTCCCAAATAAAGGTGCAATGAGATTTTGCATGAATTACTTTCGCATGTCTGTTACAAAGGCTAAGACAATTTCAGCTCCATCTCCCTGCATTATAAAATAATCATTCAAATCTGCATCTAAAACATATATAATTTAATCCATCAGTGCAACATGTAAAAGTCCTCAGCTGCTCTCAATGTACAAAGGCACCGCTATTATGGTAAAGGGCGCTCAAGGTGGGTCATAACAAAAGGTGTGCAGCCATGCCACAATCTGTATCTCTGTATTAGTTCAGGATTTCAAATTCAAAATAATTTGTAATCATATAGAACAAGAAATGGGTGTGGCTAAGAAGTGGGCAATCTCTAGAACCAAAACCAGCAGAAGCGTGTGCACGGGAAATGGTGATGATATGTGAGAGTGAGGGTGGAGTAAGAGTAAACAGTCATATACTGTACAGACTATAATACTTACAATTTCAAACAACAATGCAAAATATGAATTTCCACTCAAAA
This sequence comes from Hybognathus amarus, assembly GCA_030378365.1. Lineage (NCBI taxonomy): Eukaryota > Metazoa > Chordata > Actinopteri > Cypriniformes > Leuciscidae > Hybognathus > Hybognathus amarus. Next base: position 25,900 of record JAQIUQ010001871.1, on the reverse strand, counting down.
AATATATTACTGTTCAAAAGTTGGTGTGTCAGTAAGATGTTTTTATTTTTTGAAAAGAAGTCTCTTAGGCTTTTATTTCAGGATGGTTAAGGAATAAAAAGGTCAAAAGAACAGAATTTATTTGAAATAGAAATCATTATAATGTCTAAGGTTACATATGTAACCTTGGTTCCCTTCAGTTGATAATGTTGGACGTAGTCGATGCTTCGACTGAATGGGGATTGTGTCAGAGAGCCTATGTTCTTCGAGTAGCCTAATATTGAAATACCTGAGGGGTTTCTCATGCTAAACCCCTCAGGTATGTCTGCCATCAGACTTGGTTGTGATTCAGTTTGCTGGCTTCCGCCTGGCTCAGTGATTTTATTCATACCTAGGTGTTGAGCTAAAATGCTCCTAAAGCTAATGAGTATCTATCACACCTACTGTATTGAGCATTGCTCCTGTCCTGTGTGCGCACATTCGTGTCCTACTGACGAAGGATGCGATGTAGCCTTTCCCTCTAGCCGATATGAATGAGTGTTCGGGCTGAGTATCTCTTTTTCAGTTTGGAGAAGGACTCAGTTCTACACGTCTCTTCAAGAAGAGTGTGTTCGGCTGGTGTAATTAGAAGCTGAGAAAGGGTCTCACTGAAAGAACTTTCAGAGGCTCCTGGAGCATATGGCAGATGCAGCCGGTTGGCAACCCCTCAGTCTGTTATCAGACCTTTCATTTGACCTTTCATCAGAGGAGTGTGGTAGGCAGATAGAGCCGCCACATACACCTTTAAGGTGGAAGTAGATAACGCAAAGAAATGTTCTTGCAGATAATCAAGTACTGTACCAACAGGGTAGTGTATTGGATAGGAGTATGGTCTCCACGACCTCGGTTGAGAGACCTGATTCTATGAGCTGGCCAAGCAAACAGTTTCCACAGTTATCTTGGCGAGGGTGAAAAATTGTTCCTTCTGCTTGGGACAGTAGGTCCCTCCTGATTGGAAACTCCATGGTGAGAGCCATCCAGATGGGACACCAGGTCTAACAACCAAACCGCGAACCCTCTCCAGAAATACCTGGAATCATGGGATATCGGAGGAAAAGGGTACAGATGTAGCCTGCAACTATCGCATATATCCCGAGAGGAGCTGGGTTAGTGAGATTTATGTGCCAAGAAAGAAGATGATCCTGCCATAGACCTTTCACTGAGCGACCAATCATGATCGCCATTATGAACCTCAATGATCTGTCATTAGCGGTACATGACAACAAGAAGCCCCCAGCACTGGGCCTTGGGATAGGAACCCAGGTTTCACACTCTTCTTGTGTGTTGAGCCTTAACCCCAGGATCTTTATGTGGGACAGAACAACATTTCGATGCTGAACTTCCTGTATTTGGGATGGATACTTTGAAGTATAGTCTATCGTGACAAACCAGTCCTTGGACTGAATCTGTGACACGATCTGTTTAGAGTGTAAGCATCTTGAACTTGAGTTTCTGAAACCTGCAGTTTTGTTGGCGCAGATCTAGAATAGAATGGAGGAGGAACCCTTTAACTAGCCCCCTTTTGAAGAAGATTCTGTACTTCCTGCTCCATAACCAGAGTCTGCTCGGGGTCGACCACCATAGGGAGGACCCCTAAAAATCTGGGCGGACGAGAACCGAAACAGAATTCTGTAACCCTTTTCTATTGTATGCAGGACCCAATGAGATATATTTGGCAGTAACTTCCACACTACCAGAAAATCTACTGAGGGAACAAGTCTCTCGAGACTGGCCTCTGGATTTGGTTGAACAGTCACTTTACCGAAATGTCTGCTTTTACTATCCATCCTCCTTATCAGGGTTGATTGCTGATATGTCATTAATGGTACTAAGAATTGAGATACAAACTGAAATCTAGGAGCACATTGATACTGTGTGTTTTCATTGGGTCAGAGCCCATGAGAGAAAGAAGCGAGGAGACATATATGTTGGCCGATTGCTGAGCTGTCACTCCTCAGTTGGGCTGTCAGGTTATAGAAGGCAGACTGTAACAGAGTCCTGTTCTTTCATCTCACACAGCCTGTCTTCATGCTTCATTAGCAGGGCCTTTCAGATGACACTCGCAGATCTCGGCTAATCACTGTAATTGTTGTTGGAGGCCTGACATTCGATGTCGGATCACCACCTAGTACAGTAGCTCCGCTGACCTAGAACATTCTCTCCACCTGCCTGCTTGACAAATGCTTGGAACCTGTGATCATGGATTGAAGATGTTCATCAATTTTCACTGTGTTCAAGCACTCAGATGGATTTAACAAGTGCTGTTAGTTGATTAAGTATTTTAATTTAAAGAATTACTTCATATTATAAATATAATTTATATGACCGCTCACAATGAATGCATTCTTGCATTATTATTATTATTATTGCAATTACTGTTACTCATAACCAATATTAATAATGATTATTAATTAATGATTTTAACCCTTGTGTTATGTTACACGTCAATTTGACCTGTTTAGATTTTCTAGTTGTTGGAAATACTGGTTAATCGATTTTTTTCTTGATATTTTCTGACTTTTCTCATTTATCATCATGAACATGCATGCAAAGTTTCAAAACATACTGATGTGTTTTTACATATATTCAAAAGAAAAATTACTATTACGTTTGTAATGTTTGCGGGTAAATTTGACCCCCATAAGCATCTATTCAAAAGCAACTGTACAGACACAAAATTAAAACATTTATTTTGTGTATGTCAGGGAACTTAAACTCTAGTTGACTCAGTTCTAAAGTGCAACTGTGTCTAAAAGTGCTCTAACCCAAACCAATCACACTTGAAAAAGCTAAATAATGGTGTTCAGAATTAATTGCAAATTACAGATGAAAATCTTTGTCAGACACAGATGGTAAAATAACCTCTCATTTCTGTATATAGATATCTTTTTTTAAGGATTTTCAAACATTTTTTCATTATACAGTAAAATGTTATTTTAAGCAAGTTGTGTTGTTCCCTGCCCTCGTTATATCACGGGTCATGTGGAAGAACCTTGGTTCCTCGCCCAGGCCCAGTGTTAGGGCTTCTTGTCGATGCATAATGCTACGACGGATGCTTCCCTCACAAGTTGGGGGTGACTCATGAGTGGTCGCTCGATAAATGGTATTGGGCAGGACCATCTACCCTTTAACAGATAATTGTCTAAAAGTGATGGCGGTATTCCTGAAGATCTCAGTACTTCCTGCCAGACCCGAGAGGTTACCATGTGTTTGTTCTTTCAGGATAACACACTGATGGTCTTGTAAATCAGAGCAGATATCCTGTTGAGGCACGGGCTGAGACCCAGGGAATGGAGACTTCACTCCGAGGTGGTGGAGCTTCTTAGGAGAAGCTTTGGTCAAACTAATATCAAGTCGACCTTTCACATCTGTATGTGATGTATTAGGTGTGGTTGATGTTACACCAGTATGCATTTCCCGATATCTTTGCTCCCGGGAGTTCCCCTCATTTTGAGTTTTGGAAACTGTTAGCTTGGCCTCTGAGGGGGCCCGGCACATAGAATCCGGTCTCTTGACTGAGGTCATTGAGACCATTCTCCAAATCCAGAGCTCCTTCCTTCCACAAGAAAACTATATGCATTGAAATGGAAATAAGGACTTCACACAGAACGGGCATTTCTCATTATGGTGTAGTGGGTATGGGGTTCCCACCGCGTCTCAAAACACAGCTTGAGTTCCCTTGAAAGGGAACGTCTCAGGTTACGGATGTAACCCTGGTTCCCTGAGAGGGAACAAGACGCTGCATTCACCTGCCGTTAATTCCTGCATGCCCTGAATTCAACTTGCTTCAGGTTTTTTTAAAAGCTGTACGCGGCCTGTTTTTCGGGGTGCTTTAAAGCTTCCTGGTTTATGACGTCACCCGCCTATGACGTCTCGCTCTTTCCATTGGACTGTTCTTCACGTCTCAAACAGCTGCGTCTCATTCCCTCTCAGGGAACCAGGGTTACATACGTAACCTGAAACGTTTTCATATTTATATTAATTATACCAAATTATGCCTTCAATTGACAGGTACACTGTATCCTTTAGTCAAATAAAATGCACATAACAATGTCAGCTCTTTATCCAATTAATTAAACAAATTGCTAATATAATGATTTGAGTTTGGTTCATGACTTGATTTTGCAAAAATGTCCTTTTTCCCAGAAGACTTTGCTGCTGACAGAGACAGAGATGAAAAGTACCGGAGACTATCTACTCTGCTGTCTCAGCACCTCGCTGGTGAGCCATCCTCTGCCAGAGCCAGCTCCCACTATATTTTATCGAACACAATATAATGACCAAAAGCAGCAGCAGATATTCACTTAATCAATACTTGCTCTTTTCTCCCATAGGGCTTGTTAGCTGTAAATGCTCTTCTCCACTGTGAAATGCAGTCCAGGGTCCATGCTCTAATATCCAAGTGTGGCTGCTAGCTGGCCCCCACCGGACTGACCCAATAAATAATTGCCGCACTGAGCCACAGTCTATTTTTAGGTATGTTTGTGTGGTAGCAGAGGATAATTCTTCGTTTTTTGGTCCATACTGGTTAGAATTTGAGAGAGGGTGTGGGGAATAAGAAGTGATTGAGGTCTGTTTGATCCATGAGCCATTATGAAGAAACCGGTGTCATCATCACATAAAAAGAAAAAAGAGGGAGAAATGGGAGAAGTATGAGTAAGCTGTAGCAAAGACTCTGTTGAGTTTGATGGCTTTAAATCACACTAAAGGAATAGACTGCTTCTGTTCATCTTGGACTTTAAAATATAGGTGGGCAATCTGCCTGAGCTGCCTCGATGTTAGAATCTCTGGAGATTTACGGCTCCAGTAGAAGTGCAGACCGTGGGGCTTTGCAATCTTTAAATTACCTGACCATCAACAGTGGCTCTGTACTTAGTGTTCAGATGAGTGTTATAGATTTGTGGCCCGGGATTATCCATAGAATGGACAAGAGTGCCCCTGTTGTCTGAGGAAGTTGGATATTTCAGACGTTTCAACTTTGAAAAATATTAAATAAAATCCTGAGTACCCTGGGTCAAAAACACTTAAACTTTTCTAAATGTCTTGAAAACTTTTGCCAGGAGAAAGCAAATGATCATATCCTGCCAAAATGTTAATTCCAGCTTATTTCCAGCTCAAAGATGTATGATAAATGTTAACGCTTAACTGAAGTTACTGTTTTGTCATTACAATTTGTATCTTGAATTTATTGGGCAGGAAAAAAAGAAAAAGAAAAAAGAAAACATGAAATATGTCAAGTTGTGGTTTATTTAAAGTACAGGATTTTTTTTTACTTTAAAGAGATTACTTTGAAAGATTACTCACCTCCATGTCTTTCTTGAACAGTTTTTGGGTGAACAATTCATTTAAATGTTATATCTGTGGTCGCAACTGTAACAGTGAGTATGTACTAAATTTAACCAACAAGAGTTGTGTGATGGAGAATAAACAAAAAACTCAATATTAATAACAGAGAACCATTGTTCTCTCAGTAGGGAACGGATACATAACGTTGTGATGACCAAACAGGGTTTCGCTTAGAAACCCTTTCAACTACCGCTGGTGGTAGGGTACTCAGAGCCTGCCTTGTCCCATTCAGGAGCCAGACACAGAGGTTTCAGAGATCGGAGATGAGGGTGCCATAGGGTGCCCTGTCTCTGAGAAAGGGTCATTCCTTAGAGGATTCCACAGGTGCTGTTGTGAGGAGTACAAGTTCGGAGAGCCAGGTCCGGCTGGGCCAATGAGGTCTGTGCAAGAAGGCTCACTGGGGAAACGCATACTTGTGAAGGCCCCACGGCTAGCTGTGCACCAGTGTGTCCATTGCGAGCGTGCCCTTGGTCAGGGAGTAAAACAGGTCGCAATGGGACAGGTCTACCTGTGCGTCCCTGATCTGATCCCAAATCAGCTGAACCGACTGGGGATGGAGTCTCCAATCTCCTGGAAGAAGCTGAAGCCATGAGAGCTTGTGGGCTCAGATCAGGTCTCCCGGCATCTAAATGGCTCGAAGCAACCTCAGATGCTTCTGACTCCATAGGAGGAAGTGGCAGGCAAGTTGTGACAAATGGTGAGAGCGTAGACCACCTCACTGGCTGATGTACGCTACTGTCGCAGCATTGTCTGATTGGCCTAGTAAATGCTGGTTCTTCCGCAATGCATGGAAGCGGTGCAGAGTGAGACATACTGCCAGCAACTCGAAGCAATTGACATGCCATAGGTGCTGGGTCCTATCAAGAGCCGGCGGCAGCATGTCCATTGCACATGGCACCCTAGCCCATGATGGAGGCATCTGTTGAGACAATAATATGCCTGAAAACCTGTTATAAAGGCACTCTGGCCTTTAGAAAGCTGAGGTTAGTTCACAGGGCGAAGTTCTGATGGCAGGTCGGAGTAACTGGAACTCGAACCGTGCCTTGTTGCCATGCCCACCTCGGGACTCAATCGCGAAGCAAACCTGGTCTCGAGAGTGAGCTGAGGAACAGGCAGGTCGTCAAGAGAGTTCAGGATGCCAACCCCGGTGTTGCCATAAGGCACAAGGGCTGCCTCAACGACCTTCATGAAGACATGAGGAGACAGGGCTCAGCCTAGAATAGGAGAAAATGCGCACTGGTATGTCTGCTCCTAAAAAGGAAACCATAGGAACGGTCTGTTTCAAGGAAGAATGGAAACATGGAAGTATCAGACCTGCAGGTCGAACGCTGCAAACCAATCCTGTGGTCGCACACATTCAGAAATGCATTTGGCCGTGAGCACCTTGAACGGAAGCCTTTTGGAAGGGAACGGTTCAAGATGCGCAGGTCCACGTATTGGTCGAATCCACCGTTTTCTTGTGTCAGATGAAGTTGGGCCAGAAGAAGAGCCAGACTTAATTTCGGTAGGAGGGGTGGTCTCGATCGTAACCTTTGCCAGTAGGGTGACGACCTCAGTTGGCTTGATAGGGGCATTGCCACCCACCACGGTATAGCGGCATTCTCTGGAAGTAGGGAGAAGACCGTGCAAACTGAATTGCATAGCCGAGCCTGATGATTCTCCTGAGCTAGTGGGATAGATAGGAAAGCTCCAAAACTGAACCAGCTGTGAACCATAGACGTACCCACGATGGGGTAGCGATGGAATGACCAGCCCAGACGTGGGTGGCGGAGCATTCCGATGTGGGTGCACGGTCATATGCCACATCCTAAAATAGGAGGCTAGGGGAGGAACAGCGTTCCGCGGGGCATGCTCTATCAGGGGTCTGGTGATGGGGGGACGATAAACGTTCATTGAATAAGCAACTTTAACTGCAAATTAACATTTATATGCCCTAATATATCATAAATACAACACAATCTCATGAAAGTGCATATCTATAGCACAAATTTAATTTCTCGTCCATTCTTTCTTGTGTGACACACCTGAATGAAAAGACTCATTAGGTGAGAACCACCTTATTCATGAGGAGGTTGGGCCGTTTGCTTATTGCCTTTCAAAAAAAATGTTTTTCACAATTAAAAAAATCTATTATTTTATGTGGGTTCGGAATTTGATTGAAAAACCGCCAGGGTTCGGAATTTGATTGAAAAATCCGAGACCAACCTCTCACCTTGATGAAAGTTAGCACCCTAGCGGCCTCTCTCCCCACGACGGCTCGCATCGAACACCTGTCTCATCTCCACAGAGAGTGTCTGGAACGAGGTTCAGCAGGGATCTTGATTCTCCCGCAACGCCGTCCCCCATAATGCTGCCTTACCGGTCAACAAATTTATAATAAACGGCACCTTCATCTGCTCGTTATGAAATGTTCTGGGTTGCAGGGCAAAATGCATGGAACACCTTGTTAAGAATGCTCTGCAGTAGGCAGACTCACCCGCATAGGCTTCTGGAACTGGTCAGGCGTGGTTTGACGTATGTCGGATTCTCCGGTGGTATGAGGGGAATGGCTGGTGTGGGTGGCTCAGCGGGAGCTCGAATAAGTTGGATCTGCTGGGTCAGCTCAGACACCTGCATCACCAAAGCTTGTACCGCACGACCCAAATCCATTCTTCTTACGCTGTGGTGAAAGAACGCCTCCAATGTGGTCGATGATGTATCTGCTGCTTCCATAGTAGCGTCAGATCATTCTGTCATGATCTCAATATATAACAGGTAGCAATTGCAGTCTACTCAAGTTCTTTATTTGTGGACAAAGTCACAACAGAATGACACGGCGTGGAATGATGTAGGCAGGGACTTTGATGGTCAGCGTGGTGAATCCCAAGTGGTGAAGTGAAGACAACTGAGAATCCAAAATCAAGACGACAATCCACAGGAACACAAAGATGAGAGAAGCAGGCAGACAGGACTGAAACACAGACACATCAAACAACAATCTGACAAAGGAGATTAGAAAACGGTGAGTATTTATAGTGTGATGAGATCGGCTGCAGCTGGTGATGATATGATGATCGACTGGAGTGAATCAAGGAATGACTGTCAATCACGCCCACAACACACGTGCTTTCATACAACAACAAACACGAGACGAGAAGAAAGCAATGAATTTGTATACCGTGACAGTATATTGCTGCATGATTATTAATTTGGCTTGGGAGTTATGACATGCAAACTATGCTGCAAAAAAAAAAAAAAAACAAATAATAAAACAAATAGTAATTGGTTCTGACACTCTCATTTGAATAGGATATTTCAGGAACTAAATGAACACACAGGCATCCTACATCCTAAAGGCTCTGTTATACATGATGCGTACACAGGCAGCTGTGGACGCGAACTATTCTATTTATACTACTGAAAGTGTATGCTGGGGTTCGCTCAATGGACTGTGTTTCATGCGATTTCATTGCTCATCTGGCTGTATTTATATTGTTTTAAAGATGGCTGTACAGGTCCAGCGCATGCGCAGTTGGTGCTCTTTTTAGCATAGTGACGTGTGGTCAAAAAAAATGGGAGGCACCCGGATGTCCGCAAATACCTCTGCTTACACCCACCGATAACGATTAACATGTCATGCGGACCCTAGCAGACCCTCGTGCACATCTTAGATTTATTTATGGGAGAAAAAAAAATCAAGAATGCTGTAATTTTGATGTTTTAAATGTCTCCAAACCCCTTTACTAACCATAGAGGAACTGCATTCATCCTTGCCTGCAATCTGAATCCCATCAAGCTGTCTGGCTGAGACTCATTGGGCTTTCATTGGACTCAAATCTCCGCTACTTTAACCTCTGAACCTCATTTTCGTCTGCCTCCATGTTTCATCAATACTGTATCAAGGCCACAAATTACACACATGAGAGATCTCCACCTGAGCTTTCCGAATCCTTCCGCTCCCCACTGCACTGGCCTCCATGTAGACTGCATCAGTCCATGAGCGAGCCTTTTGCTCCAGGCTCTGAAATCACAGTTCACTAAGCTGCATTAAGCTGGACCAATGCCCTTGTCTTCTCCCCTACTCACTGCTTTATTTTTTTTATTTCTTTATTTTTTTATTTCTTATAACTGTGTAGGAAGACTCCTTTATAACATTTATTGTAATAAATTCATAGCACAAAACCCATTTTTTGTGCTATGTATTGCAACCCATGCAAATACTGTAGTAAGTGTAGGTTTTAAGTTCAGCACTCTTTGCATTTGACGTTCATTTACACAGTGTAGGGAGGTTAGGATATATTTTGAAGCATAAAAGTATGGGTATACGGTAGTATATAAAAGTTTGAGACACCCACCTTTAAAATTCTCTGAGTTACAGACATTGAAACGTATAACCCTCATTTGTCCTGCTACTGTGCCACTTTTGAGAATTCAGTAAGCAGCATGGATTTGATTAAATTGTCTCTGGCTCATCGAGTAAAGAAACATAATGAATTTAAAGTGTATGTGATGCATCTGGAGAAGCAAAGTATTTACATTTCAGAGATTAAATCTTTCAGCTGGCCTAAACGTCAACTTGTATTTTCCTGATACCAAGTTCTGCTCAAGCCTGCCCTGTGACATATAGACCATACCAGTGAAAAATAGACCATCAAATCTTTGTTTTTCTTTTAAATGAGAATAGGTCAAAAGATAGTCGAAGGTCAAATCTGAGCAAACACACACACACACAGACACACGCACAGACAGAGAGACGAGAGAGAGAGAGAGAGAGAGAGACCAAGTCTTTTTGTTTTTGTTTCACTTTAATTTCTTGCCCCAGAACTTGCTTTGATCTGCACTCGAACTGATGAATATTTTAGCTGAGACTGGATGCTCTTTTTTTTTGTTAGATGAGACTGCTCCATCTGTTTGACAGTGTGTTGTAAGTAAAGTCATCAGCAGGTTTAGGTAAGGCTGTTAAAAAGACTCCTGCCTTCTATTCCCTTACAACTCCAGGCTCTTTCAATGACACTTTGCCCCTGACTCACCTGTTGCCTTTAAATTGATTGTGAACCCTTTGGCTCATTCTTTGCACTTGGATGCATAACTGTGTGCATTTTTATGAATTACGTGAGTCCATCTAATAATCTGATTGTGTTTTTCTTTCTTTATGCCTTTTTTATGATTGTCACTCTGTCAACATGTGCACTGCTGATTGAGTTAATTTGTTTGCCAGACTTGCCCATGTGGAAAGATTGTTTGTTTGAATTATGTTTTACAACCTGTTTTATTGTATTTTATTTAATACACTCACATTTTTGTTGTTCATTTATATAATTGTTCCATTTGTGTTGATTGATCACTGTCACCAATTGTGTTATTTCTTTGTTATCCCCTTATGCAGTACACAGACAATGCATTGACCCAAAGCATGATGCAATGATGCAATAACATACCACTGGTGTTGATATTTCAAAATTCTCTCCAATGTCTCCAATTCCGTCTCTAAATGTTTGTATTAGTAACTGATCTGAACTACATAAAAACATTGTTATTGTGTCGCTTGAACTGTTGTGTTCTCTGTCTAGATATGTGTTCACTGAGGGCAAATACTCTCCCGCTGCGTTAAGCCTGTATTGATCAGTGAGTTTGGTATCTGGTAAAGAGGCCACTCTGCCTCTAGGCTGAGAATCCTGTGGAGTCATCAGTCACAACAGAGGACACGACAGCAAACAGGACACAGTAAGCTCACAAACCCTCAGGAGATGAGTGTCTCGGCTGGGCTGAAAGGACCCTGGAGAGATGGAGAATTGCTTGGCACCCTGCATATACTCCAGGCTTCTTGGAGGTGAGGGAAGAGTATGTAGGATAACAAGAAATCAACCGAAGAAAAGTAAAACATGTGAAAAGCCATGTAATTGAACTGCAATTAGCTTGAATTATGCAACTTTTTGATAATCAAGTCAAGTTCATTTGTGTTTTATCTGTGATATTCAAGGATTAAATTACCTCAGGCCTCGGCCGCATGGTACACAGAATTAATGCCTGCATCCTTCCAACTGTCAGAAAAGAAACTCATGACCTTGACTTTATTTGTGCACACACAAGCTGCAGTAACACTGAATATGGTGAGTGTGTGCAGTTAATGATCAAGTATACATTCTTTTGGCTATAGATGCTTGGGTGTTGTCCATTAACAGAAAGTGCACAACCCATCAAGCACAACTTTGTGACGCATTCTTTCAACTCCCCTCACTGTTCTCCATCTGATGAGTGAGTTAGGCAGTCAAGATCTTGCCTTGTCAGTAGCACTAATGATTTCTAAGTCCTAGCTTGACCCAGTCTCTCAAGATTACAGTCAGCTTTAGCCAATGCCTTTCACTCAACTACTGCAGGCTGATTTTCAACAGAGCTTGTCCAGTCCTTTTACTTCCCTCAGAACCTTTCACACATGTTTGTTTTTGTCACAGCAGGAAGTGGATTGCAGGAAATCTTTCTATTTTACAATGATATTTTGAAAATAAATGGCATTGATACTGCTGGTGGCTTAACGTGAGGTCCTTTAAATGTATTAGGATGGTAGTGTGCAAACTGTAGATTAAAAACAGTGTTTGAAGTTGGAATTTTATTTTTGTTAACCATCAAATTCATATCTGAAAATCAAAATATCTCTGAGAAACTAAGCATTCCTGTGAATAGATTTCCTCTGCATCAGTGTTTCAATTGTGAAGTATTAATATGACAAAATTAAGAAAAAGAGAAACTTTTCCCCTACTCTTCGGAAAAAAGAGTAGGGGTTTAACCCCGGCATTCTGGCAAAATGTGCCCATTGGCCTCTGTCCATTATGGCCTCCTAATCATCCCCATATTGACTGATTGGCTTCATCACTCTTCATTCTTTCCACCAATAAGATGGTGTGTGGTGGCCATTCTGGTGCAATATGGCTGCCATCACATCATCTAGGTGGATGCTGCACACTGGTGGTGGTTGAAGAGATTCCCCTTCTATGTAAAGCGCTTTGAGTACCCAGAAAGTGCTATATAAATGTAACAAATTAGCAGCTCTGAAGAAGTGTGTGAAGCTAAGTAATGCAAAATTTGAGCAAGCTCAAAGTTTCGAAGTCATCATCTGATCGAGTTGACCTCTACAGGTTTTACGGGTGACGTGTGTTGTTGCGTTCTTCAACGGCCCACCTGGAAACAAAGCCGTCATGTCGCCAAGCCCCCCTATAGAAAAAGGCCATCATGTTTACAAATCTGACTTATCAGGATCAACTAAATGCTGTTTTTTTTAAAAAAAGTTTAAGTTTGTGGTGCCATTGCTGCAGTTAAATTGCACACTGCGCTTGAATAATTTACCAGATGCACAATGGTCTGTTATTGTGAGGACATATTTATTATTGGGAGATACAAGGCTCTGTGGCTCTTTCAGAGCATAATGCAAAATTGGATCATGTGTGCCTTGACAGACAATCACATTACAGCCTTGAGTTCATTAAATTTCATTGTGCAATCACTGTTTGTGGACACCACAGAACTGAATGAGAAGTGCTGTAAACCAAATCATACCTGTTGTACAATTGTCTGTGGCTTCAATAAAAACACAAAAATGAATGAATATGACATGACAAAATATTGATCGTATTTAATGTACATTTTGACAAAAACAATAATTGCAAATAATAATGTTAAATAAGCTTAAGCTGTTTTTTTTCCCACAGGATATCTTTATGCTGTGAAAGCCTGAGGACTGTAAACACACAAGACATAATCTCAAGGAGAACTGAGCCACTGCTCTCGCTCTGACCACCTCAGAAAAGCATGAGCCTGCACAAAACTGAGAGGAATAACAATTAAGCAATTACCAGCAAAAATCAGTATTTGGCACCACAAAGCTATCTGTTCAGATGTGAGATGTTTGTACCTGTGCAGGTGATGTGGACAATTACCTGGTATTGTTTTCCCTCGTAATAATTTTGTCTATCTCTAAATGTCCCCGGGCATCATGGCAGAGTGCAAATGTGCGCCATTAGCAGCATGAAGGTAAGATCGGCCCATCAACAGGAGGAAGAACACACTGAGGTAAATATCAGGAAATAGAGAACTTCAAAATATTTTAACTTAATTTACATACTGAGGTAACAGACGCTTTGATGCACATTGTCAAATGGCATGTTTGCCACAGAGTACTGCATATATTATAATTTATGAATGTCTCTAACTTGTTATTCTATTCCCTAGCCCCATCCATGCATGTCAAAAGAAAAAAATGAAAGCAGACAGGCAGGGGGAAAGACAAAAATTGGTTAACAGCAAGAGGTCAAACTGTTATTGTATTAAAATTCTATGATGACAGGGGCTCTGCAGGTCTACACATGGAGGATGACACCAGACCTAATGCCCGAAACAATGTGTTTTTTGCAAGATTACAAGCCTAAAGGCTGAAACCAAAAATGGTGTTTGACAAGGCACAGCATTTGTACTTATCAACGTTTAATTCATGGAGCAATGCCATAGAAAACCAGAATGATTTGAGGAGAATTTAGTGTCTACAGGGTCCTTTAAATCACATTGTTGACAACTGGAACATTATGTCCACTCCACACTACACCCTAAATCTGGAAGACAGTCAACTCCTCACACCTGCACATGTTTACCTGAGCCAAGGTAGTACTTTTCAAGGCAGTCAGTCTGTTCATCATCTCAAAGATAAAACACAATTCATTATGCATTCTGGTAAACCAAATCATGCAATGCCATCTGAATATTAAGTTTAAAAAATTGGTTATATCAGAGCAAAACATATATAATGGTGTTCAATGAAGTGACAACTGAAATACAACATTAGGGAAATTAAGCAGAGCTAGTCCAATTAATGGTGGATGCCAGAAAGCTGGACTGAACAAAATGACATCAAGCTTTATAAGCTCCTCTAAAAAAAATAAACTCAAACAATTTGTCTAACAGGCCAAATATGTGCATTCTTCCACTGACACTAAATGAGTTGGTTTGTTGAAAAAAGAAAGAAAAATGACTGACAAATGGCTTAGTGAATCAAAAATATACAATGTGTTTATAGTCCAATTGTATCCGATATATATAAAACCGGTGTAATGTGCTCTCATCAACCCTATCACATGTTTAGTGTTCTTGTAAACACTACATTCAGATTCATCAATCAGAATGAATTCAGTCGAATTGAAATACAAGTTATGCATGATAAAGGGATAGTTCACCCCAAAAAAACTTAATTAGCCCATGATTTACTCACCCTGTGGCCATCCTAGGTGTATATGACATTATTTCAGACGAATACAATCAGAGTTATATTTAAAGAATATCCTGGCTCATATCCTGGCTCTTCCAAGCTTTATAATGGGAGTGAATGGGTATATGTCTTTGGAAGTCTATCAAAGCGAATCCATTTCAAGATAAAAGTGCTCCACGTGGCTCCAGGGTTTAATAAAGGCCAGACGGCCGTAGCATTGGTTTACCTCGAAAGAGTAACCTTTGAACTTGACGCACTACATAATGACGAACACAGTTGACCAGCCCTTAAACTGACCAGAATGACCAGAATCCTTAAATTCTTTACGATTCTTATCCCTGGAGTTGTGAAGCTTAGCCAAAACCATTAACTACAAAGGGGGTATCCACTTAATTTTCAGCGATGAGAAAATCTGCAGAATACATGTACAAATGACTAGCTGAAATGGATAAAAATAGCATATCAGAACACAGATAACTTCTGTCTTTTCACCCAAAATAATTTACACGATGAATCATCTGCGTAGCTCTCGATGACATCGCGTGATATGCAGCGAGGCATACTCCTTCTTGCAGAGAGACAGAACGTGTAGGAGAGGGAGAGATAGAGAGAAAGAATCAGAGGGAGTGGGAAGAAGAGTGATCTGAAGAAGCTTCTGCCTGACTGGCTGCACATCCACGCGGACTGCCTGCTTCCATGTGCCAGCTGTACTTCTCTAATGCTCATCACTTATGGAGTAGCTCTTATCTTCCGATTACAATATTAGAAGGTTGAAGGAATATTTGTTTGTGCATTCCAGATGAGCTGGGTTTCTCACTGTCTGAAAGATGCAGCATTAAAGACTAAGTTCTGTTTTATGCAGAGACATACAAAGATTACTGATTTTCCTCCAGACTCCAGGGATTTTGTGTATATTTAACCCCCTGTCTGCTGTGTCATGGTCATGTACTAATAGAGCAGAACCCAGCTTTGAGCTTTGTACCCAGCCTGTTCTCATAAATGCGTCTCTATAAACACGCATGTGTATTGTCGTGTAATATATACGCGAAAATGAGTTTTTACGTGCATATGAGACGCAGTTTTTCGCGTGCAATTGATACGTAGTTCATTTGCATATAATACACACGCACCCCACACCACTAATTCTAGGCAAACGTATAATACACACGCACCCCACCCCACACCTAAACTTAACCTAACCTACCAATGCGTATCATATGCACGTAAAAACTCACTTTAGCGTATATATTACACGACAATATACACATGCGTGCTATAAAGGCGCATTTCAGTGTGATCGGGTTGTTGTACCTCTCAGTTTATACCTATGGCAACAGTGTCTCCCTTACCAATGTCGTTCATGGAAGGTATTTATGCATTAGGGTATAAAATGTAAAAGATAAGATGAGAAAACCTATGAAGGTTAAAAAACTGCTGTGTTTACTGAAAAAAAGCAAGACTATGCCAATGCCACCTCTTTTAACAAGATACACAATGCCACAGATGAAAGTAGATCATTTAGATACAATTTAGATATTCAAAGCAAAAGGTCCTACTTTAATCTAAGATACAGAGATCCATTTACAATGTTCATAACTCAGTTTAATCTGCTCGCAATTAGCCTATTAGATGCAGATCTGCAGGGTTTGTTTTATACTAAAGTTTTTTTTTTATTCCATATAGTTTGTATTGAACTTTGTGTTAGTACCAGTGAACATATTGTCTGCTTTATAATATTTCACAAGTTCACACATACATGAAATCAAAAGTTATATTTATGCGTATTAGGCTTGCTGTCAGGGGGAGAATTCTGAGCTCGGGATTTTGCCCGAACCCAAAAGTTCTCCCCTATACTGGGGTAGACATTTGTCATGAGACAGGAGGTGAGGAAAAGCTTTATTTATACCAGCTTCCTCTTGAGTTGATTGTTGCATAACACTTATTTGGTGTTCTATAACTTACCTCTCGTTACATTTAAAATTGGATGTGGGATCTTGATATCACAGATATCCCATAATAAAGTGTTTGTTTGACCGATTCTTGGAGGATGGTGTACTGTAGGAAAATAAGGAAACAAAACTGAAAAGCAAGGTTGTGCAGGTGTTTGATTGTCAACAAAGAAGTCTCTTGGCAGCTAAACTGTGGAGGACAAATGATTCTGTGCAATGTTAGCATGTGTTCTGCCTTCTGCAGATAGACAATTATCAAAAGGGATCATTTACTGTTTTACACACCTGTCTCAGCAAATTTTTGAGAAATAAGTGTCTTCTACAGTATATGAAGTCAAGTTGTAAGCTGTTACAAACTACAAACTAACACAATCAAGGTTTATCAGGATTTACATCTATGTGCAAAGCTTTTGTGCTTGTTTAGCTCACACATGGGGCACATTAGCTGTCCTTTTATCAGAGTGCACCTCAAATAATAATACCACCCTATCGAAAGAGACACAGAATTGCGGATCATTTATAACCTTAGCAACCTCTGTCAAGATGTGGGAGCGGCCGAGAATTTTGAAATTGAGGTGACGTCAGGGTTATCATATTCTTTTCAACTGCCCACAAAGTGCAGATTACTCGTCGAGGAGCGATTCAGTCTGTGTCAGCTCTTGTCTTTCCAGGCAAATTGCAATAGCTGTGACTGTGATTTATCAGTGTCCAGCAGGAACGAAGCTTGTGGGCAAAAGAGGATAGAGCATCTGTCTGTTAAGGATAAGCAAAACCGATACTGAATAGTTCAGTTCAACTCTCAGAGATGGCTGTCAGCATGATTGCTGTCTGTAATTCTTAGTGATAAGATTATTTGGGCTTTTAGTAAGGGTGTTGGATGTGTAGTCTGTCACACACAGTGAAGTTAGAAGAGGAGAAACCTGTGTGTTGACCATAGTGTAATCACTGTAAATTTGTCCTGAAAAAATATCACCATACCCAGTATGATTAGAATGTATGTTTGGAATTTTTATGGTTAATTGTTGTAACCACTGTTGGGAAAAAGTTAATTTTAAGAGTAATGCATTAGTATAGTGTGTGACTTCTTAAAAAAGTCAATAATATTGTAGTTTTCTCACCTGGGCTTGCCGTCAATAACAGCAACAAAAAAGGTAACACTTTATTTTACGACCCGCAAACAACTGTATAAGTACACTGAAATTACGTTGTACATTTCTGTAATTATAGTGTACTTCTGTGTAGGTATAAGGGTTCAATATGTTAAGTTTTGGGTAATAAAGGGGTAACAAGCACCACTTTAATTTACAGCCCGCAGGAGTTACTTACCCTGTAACTACATGGAACAAGACGTAACAAAGCTACTTACTATGTAGCATTACGAAACAACACTATTTGCGCTGTAATTGCAGAGAAAGGTACTGTTATCAAAAAAACAAACAAAAAATTTGTTTTAATAACACAGTATATTTGCCCTGACATTTAAGTGTCATTGCAATTCAATGGGATAAGGTAAGTACTAATTACCACATGGTACGGTCTAAATTAAAATCATAGCAAAAACAGATTATTTTGACTTAACATTAAGTAATCTAGTTAGAAAAGCCAATAAATGTATTTTCATACATTTTTATCATAGTGTATATATATATATATATATATATATATATGCGTGTGTGTTTAATTTTTAACCCACATATGTCAAAATTACCCTGTAACATTGCACAAGAACATATTTTTGCCAGAAATGTGATGCATTTTATAAACAAAAGACGTACAATTTTTGCCTGGAATATATTAACAGAATAGGTACCTGTTATTTTTTAACTAATTAAATAATTTGCTTGTATATCTGCTTGTTACCCCTTTATTACCCCAAACTTAACATATTGTTCCCTTATACTTACATGGAAGTACACTATAATAACGTACACCATAATTTCAGTGTACTTACAAAGTTATTTGCAGGTTGCATATCTGTTTGTTATCCCTTAATTACCCAAAACTTAACATATTGTTCCCTAACATATGTATCTTTCTATTTTAAAGGCAACTATATCTTCTCTTAACTTTTTGGACCATGCTTTTGACTTTCAAATGTGACACTCATGTGTTGTAGCTCAAGCACACCTGATGCAACTAATGAAGCTATTGATTGGTTTTTATTTAATGGGGCCATGTTTGTTATCAAAGTCAGAAAATTAAACAAATCAAAAATCTCAGTTTATCTGGGCCAACCAGTAAATTTGCTTTTTTTTTTTAAATATGAGACGAGTAAAAATGTTTTGGTTTATGAGATAGAGCCACATTTATTACTTTACCACTTAAAAATGAGGAATGCCATTAATTTTTAAGAAGACAGTAACATTGCAACCACTGCAATACAAAGGTCAAATGTTGGCCAGAAAAGTATTAGCTAGAAAAGAATTGTGTTCACAATAATTGAGAATCTAATTATGCAAATTCATGAACGAGTTACTGCTTTAATTTCATTGGCAGGAGAGTCTCCAAGACCATTTGGAGGTTACTTAAACTTTCATTTATTGAAGCTTCAGTCAAGCAGCATAGGTTTACTCAAATGTTACTCAAAATATCATATTCTTGTGTGCTGACCTGCATTAAATCAGGTTGTGGGGAGGCAGAGTTCCTACAGCCTTATTCCCTGGAAACACTCTTCAAAGAGCGGTGCTGTTGTCAGAAGTGATTTCTTCTTGGAACCAGTTGGCAGCACAAGTTTCTCCAAAACCCTTCTGTTATCTCTCCAGCCTTTATCACAGATTGGAGAGGCAACCACACCTTTTGAAATGCTAATGAGAGAAAGGCTGCAAAAGCTCATTTGTCAGATCAGATGTAAACCATTACTTGTCTTAAAAGGGAGAAACAGCTGAATAGAAAGGTTTGGAAAAGGTGACCCTCCAAGTTATTCACCAGATCAACTGGTATTTGACTACTATGGTAATATTTCTTTTGAATATATTAATCATGTTTATGAATAAATAATAAAAAAATTTTTAAATAATAAAAAATTAGGTTGTCATCCAAATTACCTGCAGTGAGGAAAATAAGTATTTGAACACCCTGCTCTTTTGCATGTTCTCCCACTTAGAAATCATGAAGGGTCATTTTAAAATCATTTTAATATTTGGTACAGTAGCCTTTGTTTGCAATTACAGAGGTCAAACGTTTCCTGTTATTTTTCACACCAAGTTCCTCTCTCAGAGAGGGCAACAAAATCATCCTCACTGCTTGACGAATCCATTTTGTATTTTTGTGTGTTTTTTTTCGCAAAGGTTTAATAAATACACATCAGACTCAGTGTGCAAGGTTTCTGTGTACACATTTTTTTTTTTTATTATTATTATAATTCTCACTCTTGTCTTAAATGTACTGCACTTCTAACTCCTGGGGCCTGTGCCATGATGGTAGTTGAACAAACTCAGGGTTGCAGGATTAGTTTAGAGTTGTCAAAACAAAACCAATCCAAACAGACTTTGTTGGTACCATGATGCTGATCATTACCTTTCTCTGTCAACTCAGGCTTTGATCCTGAGTTTAGCAGTTTAGGTGTGACATCAGTAGTGAACACCCAATCACATGCTGAGAAAAAGTGAAACTCATTCAAAACTCATCTAAATTAATTTCTGGCGAGAGAAGTAGCACAATTCACTTATTAAATAAAAGTATATAAAATATTAAAAATTTAAACAAATGTACACAGCAAGAAGAAAATAGCTGTCTGTGAAAGAGTACAACTAAAAGAATGTCTCGCTAATGTATATCAGTGCAAGAAAAAGTTGTGAAGTTAGTCAAGTCAAGTAGTTGTGTAGTAGTCAAGTTTCATTTGATTCAGTGACATTTAATTAAATTGATAGACTTTAGCTAGCTATTTGCTAGCAGAAGCACATATTAGCATCTTGAATGCTAAGATTTACATGCTCCTTCATTCAAAGCAATTGAAAATAATGAAATCAGTCGACAGCCAAACAAAATGCTCCACTCTTCTCCACAATGGTAACCCACTGTAATTTAAATGGTTTAATAATTCGGTAACACTTTACAATAAGGTTCGTTAGTTAACATTATTTAACTACATTAGGTAATATGAACTAATAATGAATAGAACATATACAGCATTTGTTAATCTTTGTTAATGTTATTTTCAACATTTACTAATACTTGATTAAAATCTTGTTAACATTAGTTAATGCACCGTGAACTAACATGAACAAACAATGAACAGCTGTATTTTCATGAACTAACATTAACAAAGATGAACAAATGCATTAACAAATGTATTGCTCATGGTTAGTTCATGTTAGTAAATGCATTAACTAATGTTAATTAATGAACCTTATTGTAAAGTGTTACCAATAATTCCAATATAATTTAACATTAAACACTATTACACACTATCAAGTCTTCCCCTTTTCTAAATTTAAAAAAAAAACATAAAATAACACTTAATTTTAACATTTATTCTCTCTTAATTCAACCATATGCAAAGCATGCTGGGAACTAAAAGCACTGTCCAGTTTCAGTTAAGTCAACACAAATCAATCATGTAATCCAACACAAACGGATTAAGTAAACTTAAGTTGTTCGTAGATTTAAGCAGATTGAAACACAATAAAAGTTCGAGCTCAAGTTCATTTCAAATGTAGGCGCGCATCAAGCACGCTCATAATTGAAGCCACGCTCATTTTTCCAGGCGCAGTATATGTTTGTACTTTGTGGTTGTCTATGACAACTATTGACAACAAACCCACCGTAAGCTGTCACGAGACTATCTATGGTAGCCCATAAGGGATTAAAAAAAATAAAATAAAAAAATGCGGCAAATGCAACGAAAGGGCCGCACTAACATTAAACTTTAATGTCAAGTAGGGGGCCACAAAATATCATCCCGGGGGCTGCGAGTTTGAGATCTCTGGTTTATGGGGTCAAACTGAAATGTCAGCTGTCAACTGTTGACAAATACAAGCATTATCCAATAACATCACACACAGGCACAACAACATCACTGATATAACATCCATAAACATCACGCAAATTGGACATTGCAGAGTTATATTTTTGGATTCATCATTCATGTTCTAATATGATTAATTGTGCAACAGTACTGATTAAGTTAACTGTAACTGAGCAGAGGAAAGAGAGAATGCAAATCAGGTTTATAAATACTGGGCTGAAGCAAAATGATCTATTTCAGCTGTGTTATTGTCTAATTTGCCATTCTTAGCTATTCGCTGTGGATGGTTATCTACCAGTGGATAAACTATATATTTACCCTGCATGCAACAAAACCTTTCCAAGTCAGAGTTCTGCTATAATTACCTTTTTAAGTCAGGATATGAGATTAGAGCTCCAGCGCCTCTAAAATTCAAGGGGAAGCTAATGAAATGTGGCCTTAGTACTGCAATGATAGTGTGCTGCACATTTTAAGCACTTAAGCAATAAATCATGTAACCAGGTCTGTAGAGGAACAAGCAAACTTCATGCTCAACACCTGAGCCATTCATGAGGAAGGACGAACAACGGAGCGGTTCTCGCTGCAGTCAGAACTGCTTTATTTCCGAGAGCCGTACTCTTTCCCAATCACATGTCACCCACCATCTGTCTGAGAATGGGTGTAATGTTGAGTGGGGTGCTGAAATACAGGTGGCTCTCTTCCTGCAGTAATGAAATGATGGACACACAGAAAATGACTCATTCAGGGCTGATGGTGCAGATGATTGAAGGTCTCAGAGGGCAGCGGTTAACACTCCTCACGCCAGCATGCACCACCTGTCTAACTATTTGCACACATTCTCCTCTAGGTCATGCTGAAGAATTGGCTGGCCGATTGTTACGCGATGTGTGTTGAGAGTAAAATTGTGTTACAGGTCCTGTAACGTGATTTAAAATCATAAATTGAAGTAATAAGTCATCCATAGCTGCTCAATTGCCTTTCAGACATGGCAGTGGCGGTGAATTACCAAATTATATCTGTTGCTGTTATTGAGTACTCAGGCGCATTTGATTTGACTGTGAACACGTCTGTGTGATCTAGATGTAGAAAAACTAGAAATATAGTCAAAAGATCTGAGGAACTAACAGAGTCTATTAGTCCCATTCCTATCACTACATAAGAATCCTGTGACGTCCAACATTACACACTTACATTTTTCTGTTAAAATAAGTGCACAATCCAAATTAGCGTGCACTTCTTGTTGGAATTTTCAGTAATAATTTTCAGTATGAATTCACTGATTATACTACAAAATGACATTTAAGTGGCCGTGCTCGTAGTGTTTGAACTGTAGCTGTCCTCTGCAATATATGATGAGCATTTGGAAGATGATTATCCCCATAGTCTCCCATCTCTGTTGGTCCCGCCTAGCTCCAAGTCTCCTGCTTCTCTGATGGTCCCGCCTAGCCTCCCTCCTCTGCCTCCTCTACCTAAGTCCTCAGTCCTGCCTCTGTTTCGGTTCAGTTCCTCGGTTCCTCCTTTGTTTGCTCCACTATGCTGTGGATGCGCACAGTCTTCCGGTCTCGCACTCCACCTTGGCTGGCTGATCTCGCCTCGTGTCACAGAGTTCGGTACTCCACCTCAGCCTGTCGACCAGTCAGCTTCACTTTAAGTCTTCTGAAGACCTCCCTGTGGCCGTCGTCCTTCAGCTGTGCTTTGTCCTTTAACCCCTTGAACTTCATCAGGTTCCACCTTCCCTCCAGCTCCGCCCTCGTCCTCCGTCCACCAGTTGTGCCTCAGTCCTCCAGAACCCTGTCTCGCCCTGTCACGCCTCAGCTGCATTGCTTCCAGGACTTTCTGTGTTGCCTGGTTTCATCGGCTCTTTGGCTCTGCCTGGGTCTCCTTCTCCATCAGCTCTGTCTGCTCCACCTTCCAGGAGGGGTGACTAACCTTGCGTCTCAATGTCCATTCTGATGGGACATAGTGTTTCCCCAAAGCACTGTATGTTGAAAAGAGGATGCCAGAAGTCACCGGATGACATACTCTTTCCATTGGATTTTTGTAATGTGGATCCGTGCACATTCTAAAGTCTAATATTTCCCACAACCCACTGCGCTTAGGAGAAGGTACTACAAACACAAGTGAAAAGTGTTAAAAACGATAAAACACGGTGGATATGCTTGAAGCCGGCGGTGTTCGGTTTAGATAAAGGTTCGAGTGACGAATTAAAGTTTCACCTGATACAAAAATATTTGTTTAATGTTATCTGTGTTATATTTCATCTGCAATAACAATGTGAACTTTTAGTAAAGATCCGTTTGGCCATTAACTTTTAAATACATCGTTATGCATTAATATGAGTAGTCTCATAAAAAACCCGTGACTGCAGAGCAACATTTCTCTCAACCTGGCCCTAGCCAGATGAATATTCGCTCCGCCTAGCTCCACTCACATCCATCTGGAACCTCTCCCATTGAGAGTGATTTCTCCAAGCAATTTTATGGCCTAGCCAATCAGGACGCAGGGCGGGAGTATCACAGATGTGACGTAGTGGAGAAGCGACCGTGCGTCAGTGCGTGAGACTGTTTTGATTCAGACAACAATGGCGGCTCGCATCGAGGAAGCAAGCGTTAACATTGATGCTGCTATTTCATCCGTGTTGTCCAATTTACATAACATTGTTTCATTAAAAGAACACCAGAGAACGGCATCTTCGAGTCTGCCGATAAAGCGAAAGCACCGACTGCATATCCGACATGATCTTACCTGAACTTGTAACAATGTTAAACCGAGTTCTGTAAGTCGTTCGTGTATACTTTTTTGGTTGGCTTCTTTGTTAAAAATAAGTTTGCTGTGCATAATGTTGCCTTTTATCCGCACATTTTCATGGCACAGACGGCATTGATCGTTTACCGACATTGCGCTGATTGATGGCTATTCTGTTTTGTTTTTTCCTGCGTCGCTCCCATCAGCGTCACGGGTTGGCTTCGGTGTGAGTGGTTGAAATAGCACGTCGATCAAGATGACAGACACGTGGCTTATCCAATCGTATGCAAGAATTTTTGATAAGGCCCAGCCTTCTGAAACGCCATTTCAATGGATCGGTTCCAGATGGATGAGTGGAGCTAGGCGGAGCGATATTCATCTGGCTAGGGCCAGGTTAACATTTCTCTGGAATAAGGTATGAAATGATATGAGAGACAATGTGATTGACAGGCCAGTTTACTGAGACAGGATGCGACAGAGTCGCAACTGTTAAAGAAGCAATTGTATGACATGATAGTATGTCCCAAAGCTTGCCTATACTCTTCTGCTACACACTCAAAAGTATATACTTTTTCTTCACAAAACGAGTACACACATTTAAGGAATATAAGTAGGTGAATTAAGGTGCATCATGTTAGTAGTCTGTTTTTCATTGCGTTCTGGTTTAGTTCCTGTTCAGTGCCGGCGTTCCCTTTGCTTGTTTGTTTCCATAAATTCTGATTAGTTTTGCACCTGTTTTTGTTCCAGTTAATTAGCTCACTATGTGTATTTAAGCCCTTAGTTCCCTTAGTTCTTTGTTCGTTCTTGTTTATGTACGAGTTCTTCCGCATGCTTCCAAGTAACATCATTGAATGTCCTGCACTAAGAAATTATTACTATCACAGTTTACAAGCTTACATATATATATATATACACTCACCGGCCACTTTATTAGGTACCCCATGCTAGTAACGGGTTGGACCCCCTTTTGCCTTCAGAACTGCCTCAATTCTTCGTGGAATAGATTCAACAAGGTGCTGGAAGCATTCCTCAGGGAGTTTGGTCCATATTGACATGATGGCATCAGCACAGTTGCCGCAGATTCTGTCGGCTGCACATTCCATGATGCTAATCTCCTGTTCCACCACATCCCAAAGATGCTCTATTGGATTGAGATCTGGTGACTGTGGAGGCCATTTGAGTACAGCGAACTCATTGTCATGATCAAGAACCCAGTCTGAGATGATTCCAGCTTTATGACATGGCAGCATTATCCTGCTGACAGTAGCCATCAGAAGTTGGGTACATTGTGGTCATAAAGGGATGGACATGGTCAGCAACAATACTCAGGTAGGCTGTGGCGTTGCAACGATGCTCAATTGGTACCAAGGGGCCCAAAGAGTGCCAAGAAAATATTCCCCACACCATGACACCACCACCACCAGCCTGAACCGTTGATACAAGGCAGGATGGAGCCATGCTTTCATGTTGTAGACGCCAAATTCTGACCCTACCATCCGAATGTCGCAGAAAATCGAGACTCATCAGACCAGGCAACGTTTTTCCAATCTTCTATTGTCCAATTTCGTCCAATTGTAGCCTCAGTTTCCTGTTCTTAGCTGAAAGGAGTGGCACCCGGTGTGGTTCTCTGCTGCTGTAGCCCATCTG
>JAQIUQ010001870.1:0-11830 GCA_030378365.1 Hybognathus amarus | reverse complement strand
GTGAATGATGTAGATGACGATGAGTGACTTCTGCGCTCGTTCAACTGAGAGAGTGAAAGTCCCGGTCGCGCGCAGCTACTCACCGTCTTCAAACTCCCTTGCTCTTCACGTGCTCGAGCATCTGTCAGTCGGGGCTCAAGACTGACGGCGTACTGTCGAATTCCTGGGGACGATGGAAAATGTGTTTAGGGCGAACAGGAAATATCTCTCCAGGACCGCCGATACAGGACGAAAGACATTTTGTATGTATGTTCACAGGGCTCAAAATTTCGGAGCGGGTGTTGCGCATAATTATAATCATTCCCCGCAGGTCTATTTATAATGTGGGATATTCCCGCAATCCACACAGAATATAAAATCAAATCATTCTTTTAATAACTATGTGCCAGACGCAATTTCACAAACAGCGTGAGTGTTCAGCGGTGCCGCGTCTTCTCTTCTCTCAAAATGTGTTGGCCAAGGCAAGCATCAAGCGCTGCCGCGATAATCACACTCGCGTTCAGGAGTCGGGACATGACGGAATATTCACAGCACAGTCGGGCCAGCAGTGCATCGTGAATGAAGTTTACCATTTGCACGTCTTTTTAGTCTTACCAGTTTAAACATTAAAGCGATTTTAAACTAATCAGTGCTCGCGCGCTCTCTGGGATGATTTTCTGCGCGCATTCATAGAAAATCCGCCTCAAGAACAGCTGGCCAGTAACAAAAGTTATTTTTCACGGATTATATTGCTTTAACACGCAAAACTGTGTCTATTTCGGTCTTTGTGAGTATAATAGTCTAAACATAGTCGGTTTTGTCTTTAATAAGCATAAAACGCATGCCAGTGTAATGAACACAGGATCCGTGCTCTAGCTCTTAAAGTGACAGCAAACAGTATGTGTCGGTCATTAATTTTGTCGTCAAAACAATAAAAGAGAGCTTTAAGTTAAAGTAATCAGGATTAATAGCCTATGTATTTAATTTATTCAGGACTAAAATACTACCCAGTGTTATTTTCCATTTGATTTCTTTATTCAGTTTCTGTCTATGAATAATAGTGTTAGACCTATTCAAAAACTTTTCTCTTTATTTGTATCTTTATTCTATTGTTTTTATTTGTGCAACTTTTTTCAATTTTATTGAACAATTTAAATCAAGCTTCGTGTTGTGTAAGTTCTTAACAACATTACCCCATTGTAAAAATGCAATGAGCGCAAACATTCAGGCAAGATAAATAATAATTTTGTTTGGCAAAAATTAAGGTATTTTTTTTAAGTCACAGT
Source organism: Hybognathus amarus (assembly GCA_030378365.1). Classification (NCBI taxonomy): domain Eukaryota; kingdom Metazoa; phylum Chordata; class Actinopteri; order Cypriniformes; family Leuciscidae; genus Hybognathus; species Hybognathus amarus. The sequence continues at coordinate 10,565 of JAQIUQ010001870.1, read as the reverse complement.
AGTTAAATCTGTATCTGTATTGCATGTTCAAACTTTAAAATCATTCATATTATCTGGATAATAGATTTTTTCTCTGGAAGTATGTAGGTTTGGAAATTTTAGAGAAATTCTAAATTAATGCATTACAATTTTACTAAACCCATTATATTTTAGTCATCTGAATTGTTTTAGTAAACTAACAGCTATGGATGATAATAACAAAGTACAGAAACAACATTTTTAATTTGGGACGGTTGACATTCACTTTAGGACGGTTCAAATTGTTTTTTAGGACGGTTCCAGGACGGAGGTGAAAAAAGTTAGTCTGGAGCCCTGATATCAATGAATTGAGTTGACTGAATATCTTTAGAATACATGCTGGTAAAAGGTCGGAAGACCTTTTTCTGAACTACCACTGGTTGTGAATTGCTGTTCCACACATTCAGATGACATTACATGAACCACACTTTCAATAAAAAAAAAGCGATCTCAGTGATGAAATGTTTTTTGTGTTGACACAAATCTTGTGCGATGTCCTAACCTGCCTGGATAATCACACAGCGGGTATGGCGTGGTCCGTTAATGAAACGTCCGATTCGCGAACTAATGACTCATTTGAACCGATTCACTTTTAATGAATGGTTAAAACAACTGATCTATTCAACACTGAACTCAAGAGACATACATTTTCAATAAGGTTCCATTTATTAAAGTCTAGTTAACTACATTAATAATAATAATAATTCATTACATTTATATAGTGCTTTTCTCTGCACTCAAAGTGCTTTATATAGGGGGAAGGGGAATCTCCTCAACCACCACTAATGTGCAGCATCCTGTTAACATAACCTGTTAATGACATTAGTAAACAACATTCAATTAATTAATATTAGTTTCTATGCGGATATACTCCATAACAAAACCACCCCAGTCGTTCAATGATTCATTCTCCAAATAGAGCTATTCAAATCATCTAGGGAAATTGTTCTAATATCGCAATATATATCGCGGAAATATAAAATATCGCAATGCCATTTTTTAACAATATCGTTGCAGCCCTACTGTTGGTGCATGAACAGTATCTGCAAAGTTGCCAGTGTAAGCAGAGATATCGTCTTTTAAAAATCAGAAGTATCATTGCCTACAGAAACAACTCGATTGGGACTACAGCTGGGTTATGGTACGTCACTAACCCACACATTTGCATCAACCCTCCCTCAAAATATGCAAAAAATGGAATGCGCATATTTCTGAGGCACGTTGAACTCGATCGAGTGTGTTGTTCACGCAGCTGTCAGGTCTTCTGTGTTCGGGCTTCCCATGGACACTATTCTTCCTCAATAATGGATACAATTTATGTTTGATTATGTTCCTGAAAGTCGACGAGTCGTAATCCTAGCGAGTTCAACACCGGATTCAACAAGAAACTGTTACTAAAACATGAAGCAGATCCGACTTTAAAACCAGAGGCAGCAGTTGTTGGGCCACAACCTGTACGTAGGCTAAGACTTCATCATTTTAAATATATTTGCATGTATAATTCCAGACGTAGCCTTGTGTTTTATTTTTTTTCAAACAGCCAGCGCTGGCTTTAGCCACTACTAGTTAGACTATGCAATTTTATGTTTACGAAAAACGCGTACAAACATTATGGACCTGAATTTTGTATAAGTACTAATGTTGTAAGCATATTTTTCATGTATATATGCTTTATGACCTTATTTTCGATTTAATCAAGAAACGTAAACTTGCCAACGCTGTTTGAGTATAACATTAGTAGCCAGTCAGTTGCTATTGTTGCCAGTCAGATGCTATTGAGTAAAACAAATGTGTATACAGTTAAAAAAATGAAGCAAATTATCATTCAGGAACCTTTATTAAAGAGTAACTAAACACTTAACCAACTTTTTTTAGTTAATGATCTGTAAGAATGGAGCTTCATAAATGCTGTTCATTGATTCGAGTACATTTTTTGACAGTTGGCAATAAAGTCTTTTAATTTTCAAATATATGGTGTAAAAACGTCTGAGTGCTGCCCTCTTCAGGTTAACGGAAAGCTCCTGCAGCAGGGGTACTCTCTGACGTAGCGAACTCTCTGACACTACTCTGTCACGCCCTTGGTGCGAGCTCACCACGCCCTTGGCAGCCCCTGGTATAAAAGCATCTGGTTCCATCAAAACTACTCTAGCGAGTCAGGAGTTGGATTTATGAGTATTGAAAACGATCAGGATAGCATCATGAGAACCTGAACTTGAAAGATGGACTAATCATTTCTCTTTCCGGTGCTGACAGCATAGACTATACGGGACTGACAGGAAGAACGAAAGACTCGGACCCGGCCGAACTGGAAAACTTGAGAGATGAACTAATCTTTATTCTTTCCAGTACTGCTGTGCTATATCGGCACGGCCGCTTCCTTTCGGCGCCCATGTTATGGTGTCGTTCACACCAGACGCGGAGCGCCGTGGCGAGGCGCAGCCGGCCGGCGCAGTGAAGCGCCAGTTTTGGCGTCTAGTCTATTTTTTCCACGAGCCGCGAGTGATCAGGCGTAATTCCGGAAGGAAGTTACACCAAGACACACATCTGGTAAATGTAATCAAGATTTTCGTAAGTAGCCTACTAGATGTTTTGGAATATTTAACATGACATTTTAATTATATAATGATGAAATGAACGAAATGATTCGATAAAAGATTCGTTCATTTTGCTGAACGAGACTCAAAGATCCAGAGTCAGTAAAATGATCCGAACTTCCCACCACTACAGCTGTCAATTAATCCGTCACTGCGGGTCTCATGTGCACGCTCCCCGCTCAGCCCCGCCCTTGGCTCGTCCCCTCTGTCTCCGCTGGGGTCTGCCCACTTTTTAGCATTTTTCAAATTTTGCCAGTGGGTGGAGTCAGGCTTTGACCAGGGGTTTAGTTACACTTAAGATCTGTGTATGGTGAGGTTCTGCTTGAATCAATTCATCGTGGCTTTCTCGGTCTGATTCTGCCTCAAACTGATTCTGCAGTTCGACACATATTTACATCTGGACCGGAGCTCATGACAAAGTGAACTACTTCTTTAAAAACTGCTATTTCAAAAACACAATCAAAATCACTGAGGAAGCCCATGGCTCAAATATCATCATAATTCTCTTATAGAGTTTAGGACACGAAACTGAACCGCTCTATTTGACCAAGTTAAACAGAAATTTATCCACCTAAGCCAGTTGGTGTTGATGTAACGCCCAAGACTCAGTTTCAGTTTTCAGTTGTACAGGAACTGGAAAAGCATAAACACTTCACAAACCGTTAATCCTACATCAGACAGACATAAGAGAAGGCTTCACTAATGTGTGTGAGAGATTTTTTTGAAGAAGATACTTGAAGAAATGGAGTCAATTTATGGCTGTGTATTTAATCACCCTCTGCCCCCCCCTCATCAGTAACACTGAGAGCCCTATATTTAAAAAAGGGCTTAAAGTAACCACTGACAGGTATAGTTCCTCTAGATTTACTATCAGACCAGTACTCTGCTTTGGATACACACACCAAGTAAAAAGAAACCATCTGTAATTGGAGAGAAGCCAGTGTTCATAAACTAATTATAAAGAATTGTGTCAGTGTCTGCTCTTCGACCTTTTATGGAAAAATGTTTTTGTGTAGATTTTTCTGCTTGTGCGCTACAAGAACATATCAGCACCCTGACAAGAACATACTAAAATAAAATAAATATCTGAAGTTTTAATATCTTGTTTTTAATCTAATTTTACTTAAAATACATTATATATACAGTAGTCAACATTTGAAGTGGTTTAAAAAAGTTCATCAAACGTCCAAAGACAAGAACGGGTATTGGTTCAAAATTCATGTATAACTTTGATGAAAAGTTTTGATCCACTTCAAATGTTGACTACTGTATTTATATCTGACTAAACTGACAAACCATTTTGAGGATTCCTTCTTTTACCTTTGGCGGTCAGGTCTAGCAGGACGGGGTCGCTGTTGGACCTCCGGAGGCGATGTCTGTGGGGTTTTCGGCTGTTGGAGACTGTGCTTTGAGGCTGCGGTGAGGAGCTGTATTCGGGGGGGTGGGGCTCAATATGGCCGTCTGACAGCTCCGGTCTAAAGAAAACATGGAAACAAACTACATAAAAAAGTAAACATCATTTGTTCTGAAGTCTTACTGGTTTTTCTAGTCTATTTAGGTTTGTTCTGTGTCAGAAACTGCTTGGTCAAATCTATCAAAAGAGGAATTTGGCCAAAACAAACCTAGTCTATAAAGTCTACCAGAGACCATTTTAAGAGCTGTGCTGTCTAAATCAAGAGATGTAACATCATGTTACTTCATAACAAATAACAATATCTAGAATCTATCAATCTATCTTAATCTTTTTGAAAGAAGTCTTTGAAAGTATATATTCTATTTTAATGTATTATGAAATGTAATTTGCATGATGAATTGAAAGAAAAAAACAACAAAGAGAAAAACGCATTTTTATGATATAAAAATCACTTTTGGTAAATTGAATGCATCCTTGTGGAATATATATATATTAGAGCTGTCAAAAGATTAATCGCGATTAATCGCATCCAAAATAAAAGTTTTTGTTTACATAATATATGTGGGTGCATTGTGTAAAATTATTTTATATATAAAAATACACACACATGCTTGTATATATTTAAGACATATTTTCATTTATATACTGTTTATAGATTTATATGTAATTTATATTATATATAAATATATATATTTTACATATAAAAATTATTTTCTTTCTTAAATATACATGCATGTGTCTGTATTTATATATATACAAAATAATTATACACAATGCATCCAAATATTATTATGTAAACACAAACTTTTATTTTGGATGCGATTAATCACGATTAATCTTTTGGCAGCCCTAATATATATATGTATACATATATATATATATATATATATATATATATATATATATATATATATATATATATATATATATATATATATATATATATGTATATATGTATGTATATATATATGTATTAGGGCTAACGATTAATCGTGATTAATCACATCCAAAATAAAAGTTTGTGTTTACATAATATATGTGGGTGCACTGTGTATAAATATAAAAATACACACACATGTTTGTATATATTTAAGAAATATTTTCATGTAAATGCTGTATATAGATGTTTATAAAACGGTTAGTTCGAATCCTTGATTCTTGATTCTGATCCTTGATAAAGCTGTGCTTTATTCACGATAAAACACGGCTATGACCGCTTCACCCAACGGTTCTATTGATCGCTGCGCATGCCCTTCAGTCGTTACTTATTCACAATACATCTAAGCCTCTCGTACCTTATTGCTTACATATATAATTTATATTATATATATAAATATCAATATTTTATATATAAATATTTTTTTCTTAAAGGTACTCTATGGAGTTTTTAGCGGCCTCTAGTGGTGATGTTTCAGAATGCAACAAGAGCGCTCAGTGCCCGTGTGCGTGCTAGATATCAAGAGCGAGCATTCACTACCAGCCACATGGAGACTTTCAACGCAACGCGAACTAATCACACAACATGCTGGAAACTAATGTAAACTCCCACTGCAGGTACAATAATAGCCTACTTTTATCAGCTTGACGTTGAACTAATGCTCTGTGCCTAGCCAAGATAATGTTACAGTAAACGGCATTTAGTCTAGCCGGCATACGATGTTATAGCATAAGCCATTTCTCTAACTATTCGTGTATCTTTCACAATCAGCAGTGTCAACATCGGTGAATGTAACCTATAATATGATAACGAAAACGGTTAGTGAACTAAACTGAACAGTTTCAGTGTATCAGTAAGATCGTAGGAAGTGACATTACTGTACTAAACGTGTCTGGAAATGTGTATTATAAACAATATGATAGTAGTGGATGACTGAGTGACGTTCAGTCAGTAACTAGATATAGTAAATAAAATAAGTTGCATCCTAAAGCACCGACTTTTTGTTATCCTGGAACATTCTTTTGTATTCATGTCATGTTTCATGTAGTTCACCTTGCTATTTCACTAGAGTTTACTAATATGTCGTAGCCTACTAATATGTTGCCGATGTTGATACGCGTTTCCGTCCGGAGTTGATCCGATTCACGTTTTGCCTGACGAGCTTCAGCAGATAAAACTTTTTTGTTTATTATATTTTTGTGGAGTTTGTGTTGGAGTCTGTGTTGTGCTGGAGGCAGGACGTTTTGGGGAGTTATCAGACTCAGCTGAAGTGCCGTTGCTCGCATGTTGAAATCAACAGGGCTATTGTGTCCATTTCTTTTACTGTCTATGGGTCACATAGACTGTAATAAGGATAAGAGAGGCATGCAGTTCAAGTTGTGCTGATGAACCAAATTTATATTTATTTTTTAATTCAATTACGTTTCAAATTGTTCTGCTGATAATATAATTGGTAATAAAAAAAATTCTGTGTGAAATTAGAACATTTTTAAAAGTGTAGCCTCCAATAGTAACCTGTGGAGGATCATTAAAAACATGTTGTGCTGTCTTTGAATGTGTTGAAGGATACAGACAGTTATAAAAAGAAAAATAAATCCCTCACTGAGGAACACAGGACATACAACTGACGCCACTAAAATACATTTCCTTTAATACACAGATGACATAATTATGGACTGGTACTATGATACGCTGTGAGCATCTTGATTAAATTTAGAGTACCAGATTCATAGAAGCGGTCTCAATAACACCTTCACATAGCAGCTCCAGATTTTCAAAAGGGAATTTTCTATTTGTTGATTATAACACCATTACACCTAACTTGCAATGTTTTAAAAGGTGAAGTGTCTTTTGTTCTATGTTAAAATACTTTCACATGCCATGGTTTCATGTTCAGAGACAACTGTAAAGGCCCGTTGACACCATGAACGATAACTATTATTATAACTATAAAGTCAACTAGAACTATATTAGTGCCTCAGTTTTGTTGTCTGTCGCTTTAAATGCTCAGGGTGGATTCTGATTGGCTGTCAATATTAGTATCATTTATCAGCTGGAAAAAAATCATTCTGAAAGTGCTATCAGTGATATTGTTTCTCTGTCCCATTATCGTTATAGTGGTGGTGTGGACTATTCGTTTACATTTAGAACGATTTTTAGAACCATGTTTTAACCCGATTGGGTAACACTTTATTTTACGGTGTCCATGATACAGAGTAATTACTTACTTACTTAGTAGTAAACATTGTAATAACATGTAACAAAGTTATGGAACACCCTGTACTTACAGATTGTAATTAAACTCATGTAATAGGCAGCTACTGTTACACATGTGTAACAGGCCGAGTCGGTTACATACGTGTTACCAACTTGGTACAATGTAACAAGTACTTAAATATGTTACTAAGGTAAAAAGTCTGTAGTTACACATGGTCATTTTGTACCTTCTAAAATAAAGATGTATCAAGTACTTAAGTGCACTTCATAGTGTATCCAAGTCACTAGGGGGCGCTGCTGAGGATATGTATAGAGGATGTAATTTCCCTTTAAATATGCCACTTCCTGTGAGAGGAATAGTTGCGGTAGCTGAATTGTTTGGCATGGTCGCTGGAAGAACAAGTTCTGTTGGATTGTTTTAGAAGTGAGGCCTAAACGCCCCAATGCTGATAAAGTTGGCTGGATGAGTGGTGAATACTGAATGATCATCACAGCACGATTCTCTGTAGAGAAGTTGCTTTAAAGGCTCTCACGTTTGGCCATGTGGAGCTGGATGAACGAGGGGCATTAACCGCTGCTGTATTCCCTGGGGCTTCTGAAGTTAGCAAAAAGAATTCGATTTGTACGGTGCGAACTGACCACTGCTTTCCCCTACCTTTATCTTTGTTGTTTTCATGATTTGTGTGTGTTTTTGTTGTTAATTTATTTTGTTCGGTTGGCCCATGACTAATCAGTTGTACTTTTTTTAGAAGGTGGATTCTGTGGACCGTAACCCGGTCATTACTCGGTAGCTGTGAGCATAGTAACTAGGGGAGAAGATATTCACTATTGATTTATACAGGTGTGGTGTGTGAAGTGTTTTTTTGTGTGGTTTGAAGAAACTTTGTATTTTCTTTTTTTGGGGTTTATTGTATTTATTCATCGTTGTGTGTATTTTCTTTTGAAGTGATCTGTTACCTCCCCTAGTTAATTGTACGACCTTCTCTCAAGCTTACATTTTGACCAGTTTTGAGTGAAAGCAGAGGAGACCAGAATCATTGTATTTAATACAGAGTAACGCTTTGGAATAGTACTTTTGCCTTGATTCCTTTAATTGAATAGCTGGACGGGAAACCCTCTGGTGACTTGGGATCTCCTACCCAAACTAAAATTGGAGTGGCGTAGTCAAGTGATCTTACACGACCCACCAGTCGCCTCACTACAATAGTATCTACATACCTTATCCATCTGAATTAACCCTCTAGTTCACAGCTTAAATACATGCAGTAGCTTCTTAATTACATTTCAAATTACATAATATTACACAGAGATAAGCTACGTAAAATAAAGTGCATCAAGATTGTACTTAAGTGTACTTCATGTGTATCTATATATCTTAAAGTACACTTAAGTACAATCTTGATACACTATTTTAGAAGGTAAAAAACTGCAGGCTTTTTTCACACCATAGTAACATATTTAAGTACTTGTTGTACAGTAGATCATACAACATACTTTTTATATAATTACATTGTACTAAGTTGATTAACACCAATGTAACCGACTCGGGCTGTTACAGTGTAACAGTGGCTGCCTATTACATGAGTGTAATTAATTGTAAGTCAATGTCCATAACTTTGTTACATGTTAATTACATTTTTGTACATGTTTACAACGTTTATACTAAGTAATTAATTAAGTAATTAGTCACATATACGTAAATGATATTTTTAGAATCATTAAAAGGTATAATAAAACTAAAATCCCCTGAAGCTTATAATGGCAGTGAATGGCTGTTTCTGTTTTGATGTCCATATAAGTGCATCTATCCATCCATCGTGATGCGTTGTGTAAAAATTTAATTTAAACTTAAGTAAAATAGCTAGCTTCCGACAAACGAACAAGAAATGACTATTTGTAACCATAATACAGCGTTGTGCTGATGTTACCTGCCATGATGCACTATGCTTCTGAAGTCACAGATGGTCTTAACAAATGCATTTGCTTTATTTCAGAAGGTTTTGTTAAGTCCGTAAAAGTGTCTCCATCCATCATAAAAGTGCCCCCCCCCCCGGAGCCATGGAGCACTTTTATGATTGATGGATGCACTTTTATGGACTTAAAAACAGCCATTCACTTCCACTAAAAAGCTGGGAAGAGCCAGGACATTTTTAATATAAGTCCGTATTTATTTGTCTGAAGAGAATGTCATATGGACCTAAGATGCAGTGGTGGGCTGTCAGGGCCATCAGGGCCTTCTCTGCTGGCCCTGTCAAAATATAATGTAATATAATATAATATAATATTTAATAAATTTATAAAATATATATATTTTTCATTTTTACGATTATATTTCCTGAAATAATATGGTTACTCTGTTGAGGCTGAGCTGTATTTTCCATATATGGTCATCTAAACGCCTCACATCTCCGTGGACCAGCACTAGTAGAACAGCTAGCCTTCCGTTGAAGCTGCCATTTCCCATTTGATCTTAACTTTGACTGACGTGTATCATTAGCCAATCAAATTTTGATGCGCAGTGACAGAACGCCCCAGGGGCCAGCGATGTGTATCGGCGCTAGCCCCCGCTGATGTCATCAGCCGTTTGAAAACTCGGCGGGGGTTTGAGCGTGAGCAACGTCATAAACGTCAGCTATGCCCTAATGTGCTTGATTCGCGACCATTCCAGTGTCCAACGCATCAGTTGAGCGATCTTTCTCCGCTCTCAAGCACATAAAAAGGTATTTAAGGAATACAACTGAACAAACACGACACTCTGCACGACTCTCTCGTCTCATCTATTGCTATAGGAGCTGCTCATTCATGACGCACAACTGCATGAGGAGGTCATTGAACGTTTCATTAGAAATTATCGGAGGATGTATTTTATTTACAAGTAATAAATGAGTGTTAGGCCGGTGAAACCCTGGCTTCGTGGCGTGTGCGTCGCGTTTTCTGTGTCTTTGCCATTGACTGTAAAAAATAGGTCTTTGCACACTAAAAACGTGTCTGACGCGGCGCTGTCAGCACTATTGACAGCAAAATAGACTACAGAATACTTCGTTCTGTATTGACAGGACAATATTCGAAAATGATATTTATTTATTTATAAATTATATTTGTAGGCCTATCTGAATGTCAAAACCTAGACTTTCAACCATCAAAATGAAATTTATAAATATGTATTCGTGTACAAAATAAATAAAATATAAACAACTTTTCCTATTCTATTTTGCCTGGAAATGCTTCAAACATGCTTGCGTGTCGCGTGGAAAATAGGCGTTGGTTCTATTTCTAGCATGCATGCGTTTTCCGCGCGCGGGTGTGTGTGTTTGTTTGTTTTGTTTTTTTTTGGGGGGGGATCGTTACTGAAGGCCCTGACTGAGAACCCCACGGTACGCTACTG
>JAQIUQ010001868.1:0-30029 GCA_030378365.1 Hybognathus amarus | reverse complement strand
TATTTATGAGCTCTATTTGACCAAAAGCTTGTTAATAGAATAAACATTGTAATTTCTGAGTCTGTGCCTACACCCCCCCCCACCCCCCTCCCTCCATCGCTATATTTCAATTAATTCTCACTCAATGTCTTGTAGTTTTTAATGATTATTCTATGTGAACATTTGGGGAGTTTATAGCCTATAAATGTACTGATTTATTCGTTAGCATTAATAGTATCAGTCTTTAACATAACCCTAAAAAACAAAGCCCCGTGCAAAGAACAGGAAGAGAAGTAAGTGGAAATTGTTTTGACTTTAAGATTTGCTTGACTTACATCCTGCATGAATGATTTACTCTTTACGGGATGTGGAACAGGACTTTCCGTTTTGTTGTTCCAACCTCCCAGACATCATTAAACCAACGATCCAACAGTTCAGTCGAGTCGGACAAAATTATTGTTTAATAATAATTCACAGTAACTGTTCAAACTGGCCACATGACAGGGGTCTGAGTTCAAATTAACCTGATGAGACGGTTAATGACTGAAGATAATGCACAAAAGATGTCCTGTTCTTTAGGATCTTCAGTGTTGTTTATGGAACAGTTGTTAAAGTGGAAAAAATACTGTTTTTTTTCTGTTTTCTGCTATTCCAACACAATATTTCCTCTGATTGGGTGATTTTAACCTTCCTTTTGAAGTAACCACTTCAAATGTTCCCATCTAATCAACTTTGGCAGGGTTTTTTAAATTATTATTATTATTACAAATGCAAGAGAAACGTGCAACTCTGCTGTGAGAAAACCTTGTTAAATTTTGGCAGTGGGACAGCTGATACTTTGAAATATGGGAATGAGTTAGTGATCAGGAAGTGGAGATTAATTTCTAAGAATGAATAACCTGATTCAAAGCTGGCTCAAACCCAGAGCCCTGAAGCACAATTTTCATTTGTCTCTATTCCTACTGTTCTGTGTCTGTAACAGGATCTTATCACGTGTGAAACTTTACCTAACTCTTTCTTTACTCCTGTAGTTTAATGAAGAACATGCATGGAACCTTTCTATTGAGTAAAATGTCCCTTATAGTGGAAAGGGGTTCTTTAGATTATTAAAATGTTCTCCACACTAAGAAAAAAATTGTTCTTGTACTCATGTTGATTGTTCTCTGCTGCAAATGAATACCTTTTTGAATCTTTTTTAAGAATTATAGAGCTTCTCATATCCCGCTTAATGTAAAAATATTTCACAAACGTTGACTTTCATGGAATATACAAAAGAAGACATTGTGTGACTTTTTTAATTTGTTGTTTTTGGATCTTCTCTTGTATTCACCAGAACAAAGTAATTCAGGTTTGGAGCATCCGTGAGTAAATAATTACATAATTAATTTTTGGCTGAACTTTCGTTTAACCTTGATAATAAGTAATGTGATTAACAAGCTTCCAGTAACTGATAAGGATGTACAGTAATAGGTTCATTAACTCCCTTTCCCTCCCCAACAAAAATGAATGAGTATTTCCATGTAAGCTCGTCTTGCTTCCTCGTCTTGCAGAGAGCTCTTTCAAACATTTGTAAGAGTAAACAAAAGTGAATTTAAACGCAACGTATTTGTTTTGCACACATGTACAGTAGAACAAACTTCACAGACTGTTCAGAATTAACATGGTGGCGTGACTGCTTCAGTTATCCGTGTGTTTTGAGGGTGTAGCCCGGTGACTCCCATACACAGCCAGCAAGGAGTTGAACATTAGATCCCTTTGACATCGTGGTTTATTCATCTGATTTATCACCCACACCTTCAACTGTTAATTCATTCCTTAAATTATCTCATGTGAAATAAACAGCAAAATAATTACGTACACCACTTTCCATTTGCACAAAGGTTTCTTTATTGTGGAAAAGAAAAAATGATGATTCTTAAAAATGGTTCTTCTTTGGAATTTGTGCTCAAACAAATCAAATCATCATTTTAGGATGATTAATGAAAGATCATGTGACACTGAAGACTGGAGTAATGATGCTGAAAATTCAGGAATATATTACATTTTAAAATAAATTAAAATAGGAAACAGATATTTTAAATTGCAGTAATATTTCCAAAATATTACTGTTTTTTGCTGAACAAATTAATGCAGCCTTGAACCCAAAGTTTTTTGTTGCAATGTAAAATTAGCCTTTAAAGGGATAGTTCACTTTTAAATTAATTTTTGATATGTTTATCTTACCTCAAGGGCATCCAAGATGTAGGTGTCTTTGTTTCCACAGTATTTTCAATTTTGATATTTTTCGCTTAAACCGTTCTTGTCTGTCAGTTTTATAATGCAAGTCTATGGGGTTCACCTCAAAGAGCATGCACAGAAGAGTCCAAATTAAACATGATTTAATGACTCGTAAATGTGAGTATTGATGGCCTAAGACACGAAATGAGCGGTTTTTGTAAGAAAACGATTTTATATCGTCAAAATGATCTGACGGCACGGCAATTTGGTCTGCGCATGCACCGGAAGTGATCGCTTGCGCGCGTGACGTCACTCTTTGTTTATACAGAGATTTCTGAAGTTTCACCTTCTCACTAAACATATTTAGATATAGGGGAAATCGCAATGAAAGACGAATTTCGGTATATCTAAATATGTTCAGTAAAAGGTAAAACTTTCAAAATCTCTGTGTAAATATTGAGTGACGTCATCACAAGCGATCACTTCCGGCGTAACGTTGAACATGATTCAGTTCGGTTCAGTTGGACACTGTACAACTGATTCAGATCACTTGGGCGTCACTGTGATTACACGAGGTAAATACGATATAAAAACTGTTTGTTTTCTCACAAAAACCGCTCGTTCTCTGTCTTAGGCCATCAATGTGTACTTACATTTATGAGTCATTAAATCATGTTTAATTTGGACTTCTCTGTGCATGCTCTTTGAGGTGGACCCAATATACCTACATTAGATGACTGACAGACAAGAACGCGTTGATCTAAAAATATAAAAATTGTAAATACTGCAGAAATAAAGACACCTACATCTTGGATGCAGTTGAGGTAAGCTAAAACATATCAAAAATTAATTTCAAAGTGAACTATCCCTTTAAAAAAGAGATGCTGGAGCAGCGAGATCTGGAATTTGACTGTATGTGAGAATTTCCTCCCTGAGTGTGAAGTTTCCTTCATTAGCACAGACTCAGGAGAAATGATCCAAACAGAAATCACAGAAGCTGGTAATTGTTTACAGAGAAGAGTGTTTTCCACAGGGTTCAGTGCCGCTGCTGAGACAGGTGGAAGTGGGCCGCCCTACAGGGGCACTGGAATTTCCTCAGAGCCAAACCCTATGAGAGGTATTTATCGGAGCATGTGATGTGCCAGAATCTGGGGAGGTCCAGTTTCCCACAAAGGATAAATGCCTTATGCAAGTTTTGAGACAAAAGTTGAATGCTCCCTTTGATGGTCTTTCTGTGAAATGGACAGCAAATATAGAATAAATGACAAACGGCAGTTCATTTTCACTTAAAAAAAACCTTATGCTCAACGAGGTGGCATTTATTTGATCAAAAGTAAAGACTGTAATATTATTACAATTAAAATAACGTTTTTTATATTTTAATTGTATGATTTATTCCTGTGAGGGTAAAGCTATTTTCAGCATCATTACAGTGTCACATGATTCTTCAGAAATCATTCTAATATGCTGATTTGGTGCTCAAGAATCATTTATTATTATCATTATAATATTTGACTACACTCTGAAAAAAAACACTCAATTAATAAACAGCCTTGAAGGACAGAGTAACAGGATAACACAAATCATCAGTGGAGCTTGGGCTGACATCACAATGACAAAGAAAGGAAACATTAAAATTTGGAACAGACAAATCCTTTTCTTGTTTATTGGAAAATAACAAAAGGTCCTCCCAGAACTGTACTTGTAAATTTTCCAGACATTCAAGCAGAATTACTGTTATGACATCCAGCTTCCCAAAACATGCAACTCTCCTCTTGGGAGGATCCAAAAACTTTCTTCATTAAAGGGATACTCCACTATTTTTGGAAATAGGCTCATTTTACCACTCTCCCAGAAGTTAAACAGTTGAGTTTTACCGTTTTCGAATGTATTCAGCCGATTTTTTTTTATATTTAGAAGAATATCAGTAATCAGATCGTTTCTGGTCTCATTGACTTCCATAGTATATTTTTTTCCTACTATGAAAGTCAATAAGACCATGCCGTCTGGTTACTGATATTCTTCTAAATATCCAAAAATCGTCTGAATGGATTTTAAAAATGGTAAAACTCAACTGTTTAACTCTGGGGGAGTTGTAAAATGAGCCTATTTCCAAAAAAAAGTGGAGTATCCCTTTAAATCACGCTGTAAAAAAAAGAAAAAAAATCGCCTTACATTTTTATGTTAAATCAACTTGTCTGTTTAAAGGGATACTCCACTTTTTTTGGAAATAGGCTCATTTTACAACTCCCCCAGAGTTAAACTTTTGAGCTTTACCGTTTTCGAATCCATTCAGCCGATTTCCTGATATTTAGAAGAATATCAGTATCCAGACAGTTTCTGGTCTCATTGACTTCCATAGTATATAGTTTTTCCTACTATGGAAGTCAATGAGACCAGAGACTGTCTGGATACTGATATTCTTCTAAATATCAGGAGATCGGCTGAATTGATTCAAAAACGGTAAAACTCAACTGTTTAACTCTGATGGAGTTATAAAATGAGCCTATTTCCAAAAAAGTGGAGTATCCCTTTAAGTCATTTCAACTTAAAGCTACACTGTGTAACTCTTTTAGTTTATTCTTAGCTAAAAACACTTAGTTCTTTCAAAAATATATGTGCAAAGTATTCTTGTGAGTGTATAACATGCCATTGAAAATACATACGGGTAAGGGGTTCTAATGTCGGTCGCCATGTTGCCCCTCCATCTTGAATGTACATTAGCCAAAGAGGGACATACCCGTTAATTCAAGCTTTGCCTTTCGCGTTTACGTTTGAGTTAACACTCATGGACGAGGTCGAACTGGAAGCCATGTTAATCTTGGACTACATTGGCCACCGTAGGAGTTAAAACGAAATCGGAATTGAGAGGAACAGAAACTATATTCACTGGATGGTCATATACCTTTTCACCGCTAGTATGGGGTAAAAAATCACACAGTGTAGCTTTAAATTACAATTTACTGACTTAAAAAATAGTTAAAATTAACTTGTATAAAATTTAAAATGGCTTAACTTTATTTTAATGAGTTGAAGTAATGTAAAAACATATAATGACTTATTGATCATGTATTTTTTTTTTAATTAGCAATATAAAAACACTCAATGCGAAAAAAGTTGTAAATAAAACAATTATTTTATTGCATTTTAAAGAAAATACCATTCGTTCTACTTTCTTAGTTGTTTATGCAATTAATTTAGCAATTCTGACTGAAAAATTGTTTATACGCCTCTTTTTTCTACTTGCACTTTTTCCAGTGCTGATCTTTGGAAAGTATTCACTCCCTCTTCCAATTCCTGTCACTCCTTATATTTAAACAATGGTTTGTTGTAGTTTGTTTGTTTGTAGTTTGTTGTAACTTCTCTCTCAGCCATGAGAGATTGACTATACCTTAAACAAAGAACAATCCAACACTATATAGGGAAAGAAAAAACATCTGCCCATATTTTAAAGCCTGTTTTATTGATATATTATGTAATAATTAATCACACTTAGTGAAATTGTTTCTCTATGAAATAAATTACATTTTCTGTTTTTAGCCATCTCTTATTCTCTTTCCTTAATATTTAAGCTTAGTAAATGACCCGCAATTAAACAATGTTCTTAAAGGAGGTGTTTGTGTGAGCTGTGGAATCTCACAAAATAAATTCACCATTCTATTCTTCCCATTGTACTTGATGGCCTGAGGCAACATCAATCGCATCTCCTGAAAAGGTCTGGCTCTTCTCACTATACTCCCACAGTCATTCCTTAACCGTGATCTGCAACTGCCCATCCTGGATGGTGCCAAGAGTTGGAACAAACACATACCATCCTGAGCTGCATTTCCACACTGACTCCCAGTGCAAACTGATTGATGAGACTTCAGATAGTGTTTTATGTGGTGCATTTGTTTGTAGTTGAACTGAACTGAACACAATGAGAAAGATAATATATGAACGAACACAGGATAATAGTGTTTTATGGTAGATTGAATAACACAATTGCATGATACTAGGTTTCCTTATTATTTACAAACCAAATGATTTGAGTTAAGGAACTGGTTAGTTTTCCCAACACTTGCTCTGTCCAGCTGTCAGATGCCCATTTTCTCATTTCCATGCAATGCAAAATGCAACATGCATTTTTTTTCCTAACAACAAGGGAACAAGGGCCAGACTGTAAAGATAAATCAGTCACATTACGCATGGATTACTGTGCAGGATAAAGGGATAGTTGAAAAAAAATCTAAATTTTGTCATTTACTCATGTCATTTCCAACTCTGAATGGCTTTCTTTAGTCTGAAGAAGATATTTTAACCCCTTACCTGTCACACCCCTTTTTGAGAATGGGGGTTAAAATGCACTATTCACACTTAAATGGTTGTAATTCAAGAATGCTTTGGAATACATACCCAAGTTTGGTCTTGTTTTAAAGAAGACACTCAGCAGATTATTGCTGAAGTGAAAACACTTAAAAAAATAAAAGTATCTAAAAGTTATGGAAGTTTAAAATCACAGTAAATCAAATATACTGTAGTATTTATTTTTTATTTTATATAAAATATGTATTTTACAAAATATTTTTTACTCTAAAATTACTATAAAATCAAAGCCATAAATCGAACCAAATTTGAAGTTGATATCACAAAAATTAAAGTTCCCATGAGATTTTGTTTAGGCGTAGTACCAAAAATTAGCCACTGGGTGCCATTAAATTCCATTGAATTTAGTTGTATACATTCTGCCTTTAACAAATGAATACATATTCTGTCCAAATATCAATTTTGTCATCAAAATTTGGAACCTTTGAGACCCAGACCTTTCTGACAATATATGTTTTGTCAAGATTAGAAAAGGTTTTGATCATAAATTATGAAATATAATGATGCCCAAAAGGGGAGGAGCCTGATAAAATAAGTACCATTTCTATGGTAACGCAATGTTCAATTATAAAACAGTTTTCACAGGATGAATTCTGAGTTTATAAGCTTTCAAATGATACTTAATTTATGATAGCTACTAAAATATGTGATATAATAAAAAAGTCAATAATAAAATAATATTATATTTTAGAGGATAATATATATGTATATATATTATAATTTTTTAGAGGATAATATTATACTATACATTTTTTAAAATTAAAAATTTTATTGAAAAATACAAGATTGTATGTTTTATTATGATGTATGTTTTATTATGTTTTATTATGAACTTTTAGCATAATAACAAAAGTTTCAATGATTAAAAGTGGGTGCATCGACTTTTTGTGACAAAGGTCAGAACTCCTGCTATGATGCAGATTTTCTGAGGTGCACTCTTGTCATAAATTCATCAACTACTCTTCCTCCATAATTTGTAACACAAAACTTGAGGTCTTAGACCTTTCCAACAATACATAATTTGTCATAATTAGATCAGAATATCATAACTAGTCAGAATATAAGCTTTTCTTTTAGGCCCTGTTTACACGCTCCGGGTGAAAACGTAAAAATATTTTATCGGCTGTGCCTTTTGTTTACACGGCAACAGCGTTTTTGAGGCTTAAAAATGCAAAAAAGTGAAACCACCCTTCAGAGTGGAAATCTTATAAACGCTCCACCGTCGCGTTCCCGTGTAAGGGTAAAAAGAAACGCAAAAGTTTGCTTGACAGTGAAGGTTGTACGCAGGCGCGTGGACTTAGTGTTGCTGTAGTATGCACTCCTAGCCACCTGGAGTGCATACTACATTGAATTTCTCAGACATTTGCGTCACCATTTGCACGCGAATTTCCCCACACAAAACGCTCGTCTAAACGCAGAATAAAAATGATGACGCAACGCCACTTTTGCGTTTTCTCTTCAGAATCGTTTCCGTGTAAACATAGCCCTAGTTTATGTAATAGCCTACACAGACAGCCTACATGCCCAAATCAAACCTAGTGTAGGCCTACTTTTTTATGTTTGCTGTTTTGTAATCATATCCAAGTATGACTGAAAAGACAATATCGGGAGCTGTTTTCTTGGTTGTTTCTGTTGTTTACCATTTACTGGCAATTGTTGTATACTTTCCATCTTAACAAACTTCAGGAATCAAGTTTATTAATGCCAATTTCTAAAAAGAGAATGTTTCTTTTTAAAGAAATGCGCGCACACACGACTTGTTTAAATACATTTATGTTGTTAATAAATAACAATAAATTGCTGTTGTAAGAGCAATATTTCCAAGTTTTGTTTTTCCCTGTAAAAATTCAAATGTCATGATTTTCCAATGCAAGAGAGTACCGGCACCTTTTTCCCCACTTCAAGCACTGGATCTACTCATTGCAATTTATCTGTTCAATAAAATACCTTACTAATCTGTTGAGTAATAAAAACGGCATCTCATTATTGTTTTTAGATTTCAAATCCCTCAGTTCTCGCTCTGAAAAAGCCAAGCCAATGTTGATTCTTGTTTTATTACGAGCTCTGTCACAGTTCAGATTCTCCTCTGTTTAGCATTTAAAAAAACACAAAAAACGGCATTTTCTGAAGGTTTGAGATTTAGTTTGTAATTGGCGATTTCTGAAACACTGTGCTTCGCGAAGATTTGTAAAGTGTACTCTAAGCACTTTACAAATCTTTTTTTTTTCAAATCAGTAGTTCGGAGCGTGTATCAAACTGCCAAAGTCATGGGATTTTGCAATTTCCATCCCACTAGGTCTAAAATATAAACACGTGCAAGGCTGCCAAATCTCATGCCACATGTCCATATTTTCACTCAGTGAAAAATATGAATTTGATTAGTTTACTTTTGATATGAAACAAAGTCTCAGATTTATTTTATTTATTTATTTATTTTTGTAAGTTTTATTACGAAATTCAAACAATAAATACAGTTTTGGCAAGGAGCGCATGTGAACCGAATCATCTCTTCCACTTCACTTACAGTACAAAATAAACATAAATAGACATCAGATGGCATGTTGAAAGAACCACGGATAAAACAGCTTGTAAACAATATGTCACATAATGTTACGTACATTTACTTCAGAAAAGCCATTCTTTAAACTGTATAGTTAATGAGAAAAAAAATATTCCAGAGTGTATTTTGAAGAAAAAAAACCCACTATATTTCATATTCATTATATATTTGCTCTACCAAAAGTTATTATAATGTTATTACTATTATAAAAATAGTCTTGCATGCAATTGTACGGTGGCGTATTGCATTCACTTGAAGAAAAAAAATCTACTCTGTTTTTCTGAATTAACGAGTTAATTTTCATGAGAAAACATTTTTTGCTCTGTTTTTCTGAATTAACGAGTTAATTTTTCATGAGAAAAAAATTTTTTGCTCTGTTTTTCTGAATTAACGAGTTAATTTTTCATGAGAAAAATTTTTTTGCTCTGTTTTTCTGAATTAAAATCAACTTAATTTTTCATGAGAAAATTTTTTTGCTCTGTTTTTCTGAATTAACGACTTAATTTTTCATAAGAAAAATTTTTTTGCTCTTGTTTTTTCCTGAATTGATCAACTTAATGTTTTTCATGAGAAAATTTTTTTGCTCTGTTTTTCTGAATTAAATCGACTTAATTTTTCATGAGAAAAAATTTTTTGCTCTGTTTTTCTGAATTAACGACTCTAATTTTTCATAAGAAAAAATTTTCATTCAGAAAAACAGAGCAAAAAAAATTCCATGAAAAATTAACTCATTAATTCAGGAAAAACAGAACAAAAAAAAATTTCTCATGAAAAATTAACTCGTTAATTCAGAAAAACAGAGCAAAAAAATTTTTTCTCATGAAAAATGTACTCATTAATTCAGAAAAACAGAGCAAAAAAATAATTTCATGAAAAATTTACTCGTTAATTCAGAAAAACAGAGCAAAAAAACTTTTCTCATGAAAAATTAATTAATTTTTTTAAAAGAATTAATTCAGAAAAACAGAGTAGATTTTTTTCTTCAAGTAAATGTAATACGTCACTCAATACAATTGCGTACAAATTAGTTATTAATAACACTGTAGAAATATCAAGATATGTTTTTACATTATTATAACTCATCAAAATAGTTTTTGAAGTTTTGAAATGACTTGCACAGCCAAGTTGATTGTAGGCTATAGGCCTACTTTAAAAATGTAAGGCAGCAAGCTTTTTTTATTACATTAAACCTTTAATAATAACATACCAGCTGCAGGGTTCACACACACACACACAATACATACAATTCTCACTCAAAGCTGAACTCAAAAGTTGCCAGCCCAGTAATACGTTTACTATAGTGAATCAAGTAAGATCAAAAAAAAAAAAAAATTTGGAAGAAGGTTTCATGATGTATTGTGTTACAATAGTGTACCAATAAAGTGTAGCAATAGCTTTTTTAAAAAAAAACTAAGGATGACTAACACGCATCCAGTTTTAAAATCCGGTTTATGAGGAATTAAATATTTAACTGCTGTTCTCTCCCATGTTGTTGAAACTTGTCCTGCCTTTCTCCATAAGCAGAATTGCAGCACTAATATACTGAATAAATGCATCTTTGTCAAGGGAGGGGCAGCCAGAGAACGTGACAGTCTGAAACGCTGCTTCACTGTTGTGCCAGAGGTCAGACCAACAATCACAAGTTCTGTATCGTCGTCAAATGGGGATATATACGGAAAATGATGTTCTGCCATAATCCATAACATATTCAAACCTTCACATAAAAGACCTTTGTATTTTCTGAATAGTTGCATTATTCACATATTTGCTCATTTCAGGTCGGTGTGGAAAACGTTTTCAGCTTCTCCCGCATGTGGGTTTAGCAAAAGAGCAGTTTTATTAAATTATGTGTAGTTACTACATTGCAACAAATAAAGAAATAGTGCGATGTATGGCAGAGGGTAAAAGTGTCAAGGTGGACAGATATATAATTCACTATCCTTCTTCAAATCAGATTTATGAAAAAAGAAACGTGGTTGCACTGTTAGTTTTTACAACATCATAATGCAAATTTGCACATATTTAGTGACTTATCCATTCCAACAGTTAAGATATGAAATGGGTTTGCTTGCTACTGCTCAACAGCATCGCTTTTATAAAAGAGGTTTTAGATAAAGGTTTTGTCAACATGCAAGGAATACTGACTAACAAAAGACTTTTCATTCTTTCGAATGAAAAAGGAAACTTCCATTCAACTCGTGCATGAGGCATGTTGTGCTTTTGTGATGTATTTGGTATTCTTTCTTTACAAACTTTAATGTGCGGTCCCTTTTGAACATGTAGAGCAAAGTAACGCTAAGCAAATAAGTAAGACATGTTTAAGATTGTTAATTAGGAAATGTTTGCATAACCTTCTCAAACCCTTCCTTTCCCTGAACTCAACAGGATGCAAGTGAATGCAGTTTGCGTCATCATTGACACACAACATGCACATGAGTATTCCGACAGATGTGAAAATTTTTGAAAACCAAAACATAATCTTTTTTTGGTCAAAAGTGACCTTATAGCAGCAAAGGGTTAAACTACTGTTTCTTTAGTTTAGCTATATCCACACTGTAAGGTATTACATGATGAATGAGTTAGACAACATGTGTTTACATGGTAACACTTTACAATACGGGTGCACTGAATAAGCATTAATTCATGCTTAACTAATGCACAGATAATACTGAATTAATGTGTTACTTATGATTATCTAAGCTATTCATTAATGATTACCACATTAGGAACTAATTAAGAGTCTGTAAGGTTACTGTATTAGTTCATACATTAATTGTTATTAATTAAATATGTAATTGTGGATTAATTCCATAATATCTAATTTTTTTAACTAATAGTGTTAATTAATATGTTAATTACCAGAATGAGCCAAAGCCTTGCATTTCAACTTCCAGATAATATGACAGGTACACGAATATGCATTAAAACATGATTAATTAATTAATTGTTAATGCAAATTCATGTGGAAATTACTACAATCTAAATGACTAGTTAATAATGATGTGCCTCAACAAGTAAAGTCATAACATAATGATACCTTTGCAAATCATTAGCTAATGATTAATTAAAGCAGACAACTGGAAGTTGAAGTGCATAGCTATGACTAATTGTGGTAATTAACACATTAATTTACACTATTAGTTAATAAAATATGTTATTAAGGAATTAATACACAATGACACAGTGAATTAATAGCAATTCATGTATTACTTAATCTATTAATCATATAGACTCTTTATTAGTTGCTGATGCAGTAATCATTAATTAATGGTTTAGTTCTTCTTTAGTTATACATTAACTCACGATTATCTGTGCATTAGTTAAGCATGAATTAATGCATAGTGCACACGTATTGTAAAGTGTTACCGTTTACATTGCTTTAACTCATGAAAATATGTTAAGAAATGTTCTTTTTACGTTAGATTTAACTAATTTTTTTTAAGTCATGTGATTTAAGTTAAAAACTGACTTAAATATCCAAGTTGATTGTACTTAAAAATTTAAGGCAGCAACTTTTTCACAGTGAATGATTTTTTTCCATCCGGAATAGTCAAATAAACACATTTTATGAATTTGAATTGTTATTATGGATAATAAGAAACTGAATAAATATACATTGATCACAGTTGTTCTGACTTGGTCCATTCATAAAAGATTGTTGAAAAACTGTTTTTGAAGCTTAGTCAAGAAGATAACTGTTTCTCCTTTACCTCCTGGTGCTTAATGGTTTGTTTTCACTTCTCTTATTTGCACAGATGCTTTTAGGCCTGAGTATTTAACCCCCGAGAGCTTTGATAAAAGTCACAGTAACCCGCTTAAAGTACATTCAAGTAGGCAAATCAGGTTTTGCATAACTGTCATTTCATTCAATTTAACTGCAATTAACTTTGTCCTTTATCAGCAAGTTCACACCAGTTCAATTGTAGCCACAATAAAGGTGAAGTCATAAAGCTTTATGATTTTACTATATCACAGTCCCTGATATAGGCAGTGTGGTGTGGCTTTATCCGTCACTAGGCTCTACAATAAATTCTTCTTTCTGAGAAGTGCACTTATTGACCAGTTAACTACAAAAGAACAGAAAAAAACTGAAGAGTTTTGATAACATGATAATACTAAGCAATGAAAAGCTAAATGTGCCCTACATGGGCATTTTGTCACATTTGTAAAATAAAGCTTTGTTTCAAAGCTTTCTCTGTGGGATGCAGGCATTTGATGCTATAGAGGAAGGACAGTAAGGGAGAGGGCCTGATTTCTGAGAAAAATATTGTCATGTGACAATAACAACTCTGACATCAACTGACCATCTTTATCAGCAGCATGGCAATTTGGCGTGAGAAGGCCAATAACCTTGAGTTTTACACATGTTATAATATAGGACAATAATAAAGTAACTCTCTGGCATGTTCCTGCACTTTAATCGGTTAAAATAGGTACGAATTTTAGTCATAAACTACTCCAATGCTGCATGTAGCCTATTGAAATGCACATATTTCATGCTTACTGAAAGTGCCAGTTTGCCTTATCTATTTAAGAAATATCCAAATAGTTATATTTTACTTTTAAACAATAACGTAAAAAAATAATGATAATGTAAATGTCAAATCAAGGCCAAACTAGCCTTTGAGGTAGAGCCTGTGTAAAATATTAAAAGATTTGTGTGCAAAAAAAGTATATTTAATTATGATAATGCTAAACTGTTTCATAATCCTACAGAGTATATTTTCTGTGGTAGTGGAAAAAAACCCCACAACCATCTTAATCAAGCGTGTGTTCCGGATGAGACCAACATGAGATTTCCTTTCCACCGTGCTACAGTGCTGAGTTCGCCCTTTAATTAAGCCCCGCCCCGAAATCAGTCGATCAAATTCGGCATCACACTTCTTAGCCGTCGACCAATCACGTTCGTCCGGGGGTGGTCTTAAGACGGTGGTCCGGGAAGACGTCATCCAATAGAATCGCTAGCTTCTCGGACAAAAGCGATGCGACAATCATCGCTTACCTTGTGAGCCGCCCATTATTCGTGTTCATTCACTAGTTATTTAAGGAGACACGACAGTAGATAGCGGAACACAAATTAAGACCTAACGGTCTCACGGCTCAAGTCTTTTAAAAACACAAAAACGCCCCGCTGAGCTGTAACGTCTGTTCCAGTGGATTCGTAAGCGCTATTGTATTGTTTTCAATACAACATTGTATAGTGTAACGGCACATATATTCAAATCTAAAACTTCATGTAATATATGTATACATTAAATGTGTAAACAGAGTTGTTCGGCTCAGGCTAGAAATGATTAAAACTCAAAGTTGGGCTATCATGACACTTATTTATCTGTTTCTTAACCTTTAAATTGCGTCAGGACAGTAAAAGTAGGCTATATATTTGTTTTGGATGTTCTGACATTTACACACATATCAGCCTTGAAAACCCCTTTAAATCGTGACCTCAGCTCTGAGGGAGGTTTAACACGCCCCTCTCTCCAAAAAGTGTGTTTCTCATGCATGACTGGCTCATTTGAATCTGGTGAGGGAGGTGGAGAAGACCTCTGGCTGCTTTAGAGCCAGAGCTGATATTATATATCAGCATCCGAGAAACACATCCGCTAATCGCACATCACTGGGATCGTGTTTGCTGAATATCCCAATGATAAAAGAAGGGAGACGATTCTGGCTTTGAGAAGAACTGAGGCATACCAGGGGGCTCTCGAGGAACGTTAGAAGTTTGGAACGAGAAAAGGAGAAAGAAAGAATAGTGTTATTTTTTCCCCATACAGATCAGCCAATTTTAAACCATCAATAATGACTAGAAGATCGTGTGCCATTTACGCCACCGGCATCGTGTGCGCTCATTTGCTCATTTTGGGGATCGCCCTTCTGGTGGCTCAAGTCTTCCAAACAATGATTCAGGAGCGGTTAAAAAAGGTAAGTCTTTTATGGAGAAAAGTGTTTAATTAAACTTGTTTAATTTGTACAAAAAGCTCTTGTTGTGTTATAAACCCGGCGCGAGGCTTCTTCTGTGTTGAGCATCACACGGATGTAACGAACAAACATTGCGAAATCATACAACAAGCAAGCCTAAATGTTGTCACATCAACCTATTTAATCCATTGATGGTCATTGGAATTGCTATACATTACCAAAGTTCCCATTCTCACTCGCGGTGAGACCTAGGCTACACAATCTCATGTTATGTACATTAAAAAACTGTATTTCAGCCGGATAATGCTCCTCCTTTTACGTGTTAGGTGGTCAAAACACATGGTATTAAATGACCGTGATGTAAATGTGGGTTTGTTAGTAACCCTGATTAAAGTGGGCTGGTCTGTGACCACGAAGCATATATCATATTGCGGAAAATACTTCTTTCCACCCAGTCTCTCTCTTATCTACCTCAGCGGCTCTGTCTGTTTTTCTGTTTATTAAATGCGTTGCATTGCAACACCACCGGGAATGAATCACTCTTCTTTTAATGTTACTGGAAAGGTTGTTCATTCACATAGCGTATGACAGGGGGAGGTGTGTGTATGTGTGTGGCTGTGGGGGAGGGTCTCAGTATGTCCTCCTTGGAAAAATACTTGGAATTGTAGCCTCGTTACCCCCTGTATTTTTAACCAAGTGTAGTATTCAGTGTGACCCCTTGACCTGGAATTCTAGGGTGTGTGTTTGCGGGGTCTGTGAGTGAAGCTAACTTTGCTAGGGATGTTATTCAGTGGCTGGTCATTTATTTAAAGTTTGTTTAAAGCTTATAATTGACCTTCATTATACACTGTTTCTTTTTCATGCACGTCTTCTCTGTCACTGAAACATGTGACATTGAGCCGGTAGGCTTAAGTTCTCTAGACAATGCCTTTTTCAAGCCCTTAGGTGATGTGTGTTTTTGAGAGTGTAGGGTGTGAAGTGGAGTTTGTATAAGTGACGCAGGTGTAGCTCTGAGGCAGTTTTTCTTCAAAGTGTTTGACCGTTAAAACGTTTTTTATAGCTAAAATTGAGATCCCTTTGTAAGCTTGTGAATGCATTCATTCCTTGTTGAGGAATTAATGTCCACGTTTTAAAACTGCACCTCCTAGCAGTGTAAGGACTTTGGTAAAACATGTTGTCATCCATGAACTTATGAGACCAGTATGCTCTGGCCATTTGTAATGTTAACCACTTGCGCAAAAATGAATGACCTTCCTATCAAAATGCAAACATTTATTGTTTTTCTTACCTTGGCTGTATTTGGTCGAGCAAGGTTTCGAAAATGTTTTTCTGACATGGTTAATGTCCAATGGGACCTTCAAAAACTTCTCTTCTCAAGGTTGATGAGCACAGCAGAACACTAAATCAAATTCCTGAGTTTTTTCTGTATTATTTATTTTTTTAAATAATTAGTATTTATATCATATCCCATTGAACAGTTGTAAGCAGGCTAATGAGTTATACAGGATGTAACTATATACACGAATATAAAGTCAGTAGGATTTTTGTTGTTGTTGAAAGAAATAAATGTTTTATCCAGCAAGGTATAACTTTAAATTGATCAAAAGTGACTGTACAGACATTAGTAATTAAAAAAAGAAGCATTTTCTTGAAATAGAGTTTTTTTACTTATTTATCAGAGAATCTTGGAAAAGTATCTCTTTCCACAAAAATATCTGCATCAAATCGCCATATTAGAATGATTTCTGAAGCATCATGTGACACTGAAGACTGGAGGAATGATGCTGAACATTCAGCTTTGCCATCACAGTAAAACAATGTTTTTAATTAAGTTCTTTTTAATTGTAATAATTTACAAAATTTACACAAGAATTAATCGTAAGCATAATATACATCAAAATCATTAAAGCATCTTACCGAACCCAGACATTTAGTGTATGCATTCGCTTGTTAAGGTGTGGTCTGGTGCGATAAAACTTATTGCCGTTTTTAAGCTAAAATGTTTTTTTTTTACCAGGTATGATTAAGAACTGCTGGCAGTGTGGTTTAAAAGAAAACACCAAGACAAACCTCCTGAGAAACCCTGAAAGATTAGAAAAAGAGTCAATAAGTGTGATGTAACATAATCTTACTTTAAAGAAAGCTTTCATCTGATTTCAATACGCATGGTTGAACAAGTTGAATAGCTGCAAATTTTCTTTAGGGCTTAATACCTTTACTCATGGTAAAGCTCCTAATGACAGAGATCCCATTCAGAGCTTACATGTGAAAAATTCCTCCTTTTAAAAGACAAATGTCCTCTTAAATAGATTTGAACAAAGATACCTTTATGTTATTCTTCTCTGGGTTATAATAAATGGAATTGGTGATTTGACAAAGAGTAGATGTTGGAATGATTTTGAAACATACAAACTAGGTTTTTCAACTTATGGCCCTGTGATTTTTCTGAAATGCCCTTTCAGAAGCTGAAGGTCCAGTGAATAGGTCCGTGATGTTTGTTGTTTTGGAGCGGGTGCCCTGCTACACTGCTGAAGTCATGGTTTTTGATTCTAGATAGCGTTATCTGCAAGGCAGCATTCTTGAAGAAAACCTCCTGGTCGTTATGAGTTTATCACGAGTCAGCCTCTTGGAGCTTTGGAGGTTTTTTTTCTCCATAATTTACTACGGTCACATGTAGTCCCTAATAACATTGTTCTGTGATGTAAAAGTTTGTCGTTTTAAAATAAACGTTTGTTTCTCCTTACGAGTTTGGCTCCAGGCACTCAAGAAGTGAGAAGTGTTACTGCTAAACCTTACTTCTGATGGAAAATTCAAAAACCTGATAAACATGTTTTCTCTCGTCACAGTGCGCTGATGTTGATGTTTTGCTTCCTCTATTCTAACTCTGAATCAGCTCATCTGTCTGCTGAGCTTTTTCCTCTTTTTCCATCATCCCAGCACTCGCTTTACCTCATGTCTGCTGTATTTGTGTCATAACAGGTCACTGACATTTCACCAGAAACCGTCATTACTCAAAAGGAAGGCGCTCAGCTTTTGTTTTCTTTCTTCCCCTAAATTATATCGAAACTCGGCTTAAACATTGAGTTCTCTTTAAACCGACTGAATGGCTGCAGAAATGGTCTTTTGGTGCTCTCTCTTGACCTATAACTGTGTTTGATTCACAGGAGATCACACTGGGAAAAAACAGCAGAGTATTGGAGGGCTGGATAAATCCACCGCCTCCTGTTTACATGCAGTATTTCTTCTTCAATGTGACCAATCCTGATGAGTTCTTGGCTGGAAAGGAAAAACCCAAAGTCACTCAAATAGGGCCATATACCTACAGGTGATTTATAAATGTCTCAAATATGAGATGTTCTTGTTCATTGTCATAATTCTGTGCTTTTTGTTTACTAAACTTTGCCAAACTTGTTGTCACTGGCAACAGACGGTAATGTAGTCTAGAAATGACTCATGCTTTTAGAGGATGGGAAACAGGAAACATTTACCCTAACCACTTTAGACTGAAAAAAATGTCAAATAGTTATGATGCACTTGTAAGAAATTTTTGTTGTTGTTGTCAATTTTATTTAGCAATAAAGCATTAAATTAATAAAAAAGCAGCACAACTGTTTTTTCAACATTGATAGTTATAAGAAATGTTTCTTAAGCAGCAAATCAGCATATTAGAATGATTTCTGAAGGAAATTTTCTTTTCAATTGAACGATATTGAACAATTTTACTGTTTTATTGAATTTTATATATATATATATATATATATATATATATATATATATATATATATATATATATATATATATATATATATATATATATTTAAATATACTATTTAAAATATACTTTATATATATTATAATATATATATTAAAAATTCTATAAAACAGTAAAATTGTGAAATATTGTTATATATATATATATAAATATACTATTTTAAATATACTATTATATATATATATATATATATATATATATATATATATACTATATTAAATATACATTTTATATATATTATTTATATATATATATATATGTATATATATATATATATATATATATATATATATATATATATGTA
Source organism: Hybognathus amarus (assembly GCA_030378365.1). NCBI lineage: Eukaryota > Metazoa > Chordata > Actinopteri > Cypriniformes > Leuciscidae > Hybognathus > Hybognathus amarus. Next base: position 10,913 of record JAQIUQ010001868.1, on the reverse strand, counting down.
TATTATAATATATATAAAAATTAAATAAAACAGTAAAATTGTGAAATTTTGTTAAAAAAAATAATAATTATATATGATTTTATAAAATCATATATGTGTGTATATATATATATATATATATATATATATATATATATATATATATATATATATATATATATATATATATATATAATTTTATGAAATGCAGCCTAACAAGTATAAGAGGACTTCCTTCAAAAACTTTTTAATGGTAGTGTTGTGTATTAGATTTAAAAACCTAGACCTGACAGTTGCCAATTCTGATATTAACATTACGCTACTCTCTTTTATCAGGGAATCTGGACCAAGGGAAAATGTCTCTTTCCTTGAGAATGGGACGAAAATCTTTGCCACAAATCCCAAGAGCTTTGTGTTTCTTCGCAACTTGTCAGTGGGAGATCCTGAGGTTGACCGTGTGACAACCGTTAACATTCCATTCATTGTAAGAAGGGTTTTGTTTTCTTGTTTTTGCACTGGCAGCTTATCATTTTGCATTTAAAATTAGTCTGCTCGTAGGATTTTTTTTAGTCATTTGCTTAGCGGATTAATGGATTTTGGTCATTTGCCTAACAATTTGCTCTGCATTCTTTCCCTCTTTTTTTTCAGGCCGTGATGAACGAGTTGAACTCCTACTCCTTCTTTCTGAGGACTGCTGTGTCTATGTGGATGGGATCCATGGGCATTGGCGTGTTTATGGATCGCACAGTCCATGAGGTCCTGTGGGGTTTCAAAGACCCGCTGCTGTCCAAACTCCACGCCATGAGACCAGAAGTGGATGAGCATTTCGGCCTTATGTACAATGTAAGAATCTGCAGTTTCATCATATTTAATGCTTTAGTCAGTCTGAAAAGAGTGATAAAATGCAGTCTAAATGCATCATATTATATTTATGCAACCAATACAAAGTACCACACTCAACCGCTAAAGCACATATACGATCCGAACAGGATAAGCAAATGACGTCATTCTCATGATCCTGCAGATGTTGACCAGTCTACCCTGTTTGACACAGTGGCCTGGTTTACTGTAATGGGTTTTAGACTCTCTTTTAGGGATTATATATGTATTAGGACAGATATTAAACATCTGCGGTTTGTGCAATTCGTAGGTATCGTGCCTTGAAACATTGCATTAATAAAACATTCAGTGTTTCACTCTGTATTCACATCATGGCATCTTAACAAACCTACTTTCCTACTTCTTATGAGTTTCTAGTCATCTTTACCCTAATGTGACAGTTCTTTTTTATTGTGCTGGCATTATATTTAATAGATTTTTTTTTTACTGACAACAGAAAAATGGAACTCATGAGGGTGAATTTGTCTTCCACACCGAAGAGAAGAACTATATGGACTACGGCAAGATTGACACGTGGAAACGGCATCAGGTACAGTCCTCGCGTAATCTACGTTGATTCACTGACATAGAGAGTATTCTTGCACACTCATCTGCTCTCCTGCGTTGAGAAATTGGGTTAAACACACAGCATGCTTGATAAGTCAATATCAAAGGATAAAGTACAAGAAAAGACCTCCTGTGCAACTCAACCCCATAACCTGATTTAAATGGACCTATATCCCAGTAATGAAATTCCAATCGACTTTGCAGATGAAGACTATAGATAGACTATAGATATATGACGATATATAGACTATAGATATAGTATAGATATATACTATAGATATAGTATAGATATATAGACTATAGATATATAGACTATAGATATAGTATAGATATATGACTAGAGATATATAGACTATAGATATAGTATAGTATATATAGACTATAGATATATAGACTATAGATATATAGACGATAGTATATAGTATAGTATATATAGATATAGTTCAGATAGATAGATATAAATATTATAAAACGCATATTAAACCTTCCTTTTTCATTAGAACCTGTGACAAAAACAATCACCATCTATTAATTTTCTCACTCTCAGTCAGATGAACTGGTGGTCATCTAACCAGAGCAACATGATCAATGGCACCGATGGCAGTGTCTTCCACACCTTCCTTTCCAGGAAAGAACTGCTGTACATCTTTGCTGCTGATCTGTGCCGGTAAGCAACGTGTTTTAACACAAACAAGCAGAGATGTATAGTAACGAAGTAGAAGTACTTAAGTACTAAAATGCTGTATCTGTACTCTACTAGAGTATTGTTTTTTTCTCATACTTCTACTTTTACTTCAGTAGATATTTTCGATGAATTTAATACTTCTACTTCGATATTTTTTTAATGTTCTGCTAGTTACTCGTTACAAGTAAAAAATTTTTACGAATCATTCGTGGCAATCACATGCCAGTTTTATAGGGTAATGGTATTGATTGACACACACATTGACAACTAATGCAGGGGTTGTCCTGCAATGACATTTTTTTAGCGCCCGCCAAAGCAAATTTGTATCCCGCCAAAGCTCCTTATTTGATTGCTACACTGTAAAAAATAAACAGTAAAAAATAAAAAAAGTAAATACTAGTGAAAAAAAACAATGTAATTTACTTGAAAAAGTTAGTTCAGGCAAGAATTTAAAAAAACTAAGTAAATTCCATATCAGTACTTAATTCAAGCGAGTAGAAATGAAAGTGTAAATATCAACTCAATAAAATTAAGTAAAAATTACTCAACTTTTCTGATACTGGGGTTCCCATCATGCACTGGACCTTGAATAATGAATGAGGCATTTTTCACTGGTTTCCAGCTGTATTTACACTTATTTATCATTGATTTTTGTTGTCAGTATTAGTAACTTGCCATTTTGTGACATTTCAAGTAAATTTTCTGCTCAAAATGACATATTCAAACAAAACGACCCATCAAATGTTACCGCCATTGTGTATTGTCTACCAAGTATTGAGGTGTTTGCATTCACATGATGTTTAACATCTGACATGATTACTTAGATGATTAAGTAAAGCACATTCTCTAAAAGACTAATAAAATTTAAGATTATTGTTTTTGTGAAATGTAATACAAAGGCAAAGGAAATCGATATTAATCAACCTTTTACTAGCCGAGTTAAAATTACTTATTTTTTGTAAAGTTTACTTAATTCCATATTCCAAGTAAATTTACCTTAAAGATTTCTAATTAATGCTACTGATGAATATGTTTAGGTTTTTACTTGGCAAATCTTTGTAAATTTAGTAGCATTTTCTGAGTGAGATAGTTTAGCAATCATTTTTCAAGTAAATCCTACTCCAATTTTTTTACACTGTAGTTCAAACTTTTGACTGCTTTCTTTAATAATTACATGACACAATACTTTTTACTTTTAGTACTTAAGTAGTGAATTTTTAAATAAACTACTTGCAATACTTAAGCAGAAAAAATGTTGAATACTTTTGTACTTCTACTTAAGTTTAGTGCTTAAAGAGCACTTCAACTTCTACTCAAGTCACTTTTTTGATAGAGCACTTGTACTTTTACTCAAGTCCGGGTTTCTAGTACTTTATACATCCCTGCAAACAAGGTGCTTGGTTATTTGTACATGGTTACTTATGCTCTTTATCACTTGCAGATCCATTCATTTGGGTTACGTGAGAGACACAGAGGTGAAGGGCATCCCTGCGTTCCGCTTCGCCCTCCTTCGGATGTACTGGCTCCCCAGATGAGAACCCCAATGAACGCTGGCTTCTGCGTGCCTGCTGGAGACTGTCTTGGAAAAGGAGTCCTCAAAGTGAGCGTCTGTCGGCAAGGTAAGCCTGTTCTGGGACACACAACAACTTATCTCCAGACCACAGCAGTGTGTTTAGAGTAAGACAGACGTGGGAGGTTTTCAAACGAATCATTACGAGTAATGTTTTAAATACGGTAATTTGTTTAACTAAGTAAAGCAATCTAAGTGCACTAAAGATTTTGGTGCCCTAAATAGTAGCTGGTTCAGACTGGCATTAAACTAAAGTAAACCAAGCATGTGTAAATGGTATTGGATTTCAGGGTTTCCCATTACTGATCTGTGGCTTCGTAACTAAAGTTCAAGTTAAATCGGTCCGCTTTTGTTTGCACACTCTTGGACTATGAAAGGGAAATCTGGGTTCAGCGCTTAATGGATAACTTTTAGTACAGTTTTATGACTCAAGCACTTGATTCTCTGTAGGTGTCCTCAGACAGATTACTCTATCTTGGCCTCCATTGCTTCCGCCATTAACTAGTATAGGCCAATATTGATATTGAACGCTGGTAAACTCTCGCTTTTTTTGTCATGTGAGTGATCCTGATACGAAACAGCTGTGGAAATTTGCACACGCTTTGATTAGTCATCATTCCTAGAAGGGTTCATGAACGTACTATTATGGTTATATTTAGGGAGGGTGTTATTAAGGATTGAGAGATGGGATTGGGTACATGTTATTCTTAGCTAACGATAAACTAGGCACCTATTAGAATGTATGACATTGTTTTCTTGGTGGGTTTTCAGGTACTTGCCGTCTTGTCATTGAGTATGTCCCTCCAAAAGAGGAAGTTTCATTTTCTGTTAGTGTGCATAAAAAAAAAACTCGGAAATGCCTGTTACTTAAGATAATGGAAAATGTCATAACGAGAAGTAACGTCTAAAAACTGCACATTTGCAGTCTGAACGGTCACCTGACCCAATGGGGCCAGCGATGCATTATATTATTTGCATTAATTGATTTTTATTTATTTATTTATTTTAATTGACTGCCATAAAATATATATATATATATATATTAACATTTGTAGGTGGAAATTTTGCATCTAGAATGGGTTTTTAAATTAAACAAATCAGTAATAGTTTGCATTGTATGTTACAACTATGAAGTATATGAATTTCTGTCATAGTGTTCAACTTTATAGCTGTAAAGTTTAACAATAATAATAATGTATTTGTTGTAAATGAAATCTAAAGACTTTTTTTTTACTCATTTCAATGTTGTGTTTTGTTTGGCCTAGTTGGCTTGATATGACTTTAATCATCATTATTATCTTTATGACCAGCCATTATAAATGCAATAGCTGATAAAGAACTGATTATTATTGCATTTTGGATATAAAACTTTCCTAGCTAGGTGCTATATATACCTGATTGTCGACTAATACTGAATTAAGGAACCGCATCTAATGCCACGTGTTCGTATTTCCTCTTCACTGTACAGGTGCACCCATTGTTGTATCATTCCCTCATTTCTACCAAGCCGATGAGAGGTACATCAATGCCATTGATGGAATGAACCCAAATGAAGAGGAACACGAAACATACCTCGACATCAACCCGGTATGCAGTGTTGACTCTTTGTGATTTTCACTTTTACAGCAACAGCACGGATCAGTTAGCGCTCTAGTGGTTTGTAATGTGAAAGTAGTATAGACCCGTCCTTACTTGACAGGAAATAACAAGGTGATTCACTGTGAAGGTAACCACAGTCAATGTGAAACCACACCTGCCTAACTTTCCCTAGAATTCCGGAGAGAGTTACTGTAGCATGGCGTGATGGAAAATTTACTCATAAATTTGTTGTGTGATCGACTCTTCTCACTCCGCATGCTGTTCCGGTGGAACTGATCAAAGACTGTGTGTGATGTGGTGAATATTGGGTGAATTTTTTTTTTTTTTTTTGCTTTTCTTTGTAGACCACAGGGGTCCCCATTCGTGCCTGTAAGAGAGCCCAGCTCAATGTCATACTGAAGAGAGTCAGTGGCTTTGTGTGAGTAAAACACCTCACAAAAAAACATTAAATAGTGATTTAGAACGACAAATTGGCTAATGAGGCTTTCCTTTTTTTCTCCTCAGCAAAACAAAATTCCTGAATGAGACAATTTTCCCCATTATGTATGTCAACGAGGTAAGTTCACTTTCTTCAGATTAGGGATGTACCCGAAGCCGAATACTATTTTCGGAAAGTAAATGACACATTCTACGGAGCCCCTATAAGGCCAATTTATACTTCTGCGTCGAAGGGTACGCCGTAGTGTACGACGTTGGGTACGCACGTAGGCGACGCCGTTGTGAGCATTTATACTTCTGCATTCAGGTCTTGGTTGCTCTGCAGTACTGCTCCGAAACACTAGTTGGCGGCGGAGGGTTTTAATGTTCCACTGTGTTTAGATTCCTCGCAGCTAGGTTACTACAAACAATAGTGACTGAAAGAGAGTGGATCATGTTGGAGTTGGAGCTTTTTGAGGTGAAAAAACAGTTAATTTTACTGAAATTACTAAAACTGAAAGGCAGAAATGAGAGAAGTACGTGTGGAAATGCGTATGAGGAATGCATTGCTACCAAGCCGACCAATCACCAATCTTGCGGTCCGTGTTCGTCGCAACATGTAGTTACATTTTTGAGGAGGTGCGTGTCAGAATACGGCGAAGGGTACGCGGTGTGGGACGCGTCTGTGCATATGCTACGTGCGTATGCTACGCACACCCTACGCAGAAGTATAAATTGGCCTTAAAGATGGAAAAAATATATTACAATGCTTTTGTGTTCTCTCGCAATTATAAAGTTGGGTAATTACATTGTGTATAATTTGCAGGCATCTGGGAGCCGCTATTAAAATCGCTTTTGAACGAATGCTCGAATGTCACTTTCACTTTCTAATTCGCAACCGCTTGTACTGACCACACATTTTATAAAATACACAAATTCTGTTGCACACCAAATCCTCTGACGTTGTCCTGTATCCTAAAGGCCTGTTCACACCGTGACGAATTTCGTGCGTAAAGCGTCATTTAAAAAAAAAAAACGCCTCGAGGTTCGTTTTTTTTTTTTAAGTTTGACGCACTGCGTTAAAACTATCCGACCAATGAGATTAGTGCTTTTGCTCACGTGTTTGGAGCTTCTGAAGTTACAGTAAAACATAACTTGGGGCGCTCAAACACAAAAGGGTCTTGCCGAACACACATATGCAACGTCGAAGAAGATATACGCCAAGTAGCGTCGCCGTCTACTCAGTCAGGAAGAAATAAGACGAGGAAGATGCAAGGCAAGATGAATGTAGAGCTGCTGTTCTCGTTGGTGCTAGAACATAAAGAACTAAATGACAAACGCGACAGGGACTACAAACATCTTTATATAAGAGAACTGTTATGGAGTTGTATTGCAGAGCAAATTGGCGCCCTCTAATGTCAGGGAATGAATTTGCATGTTCACTCGGCTAGCGAAAATCGCTTGGGTGTAAACACTAAAAACGCGTTGAAAAACGTTGACGAATAACGCGCGCTGATATTCGTCCCGGTGTGTACGGGCCATAACTAAGTAAAATCATGATGTAATGTAATGGATTACCACAGCAAGCCAAACCATGTATAATTAATTTTCCGTCTCTTTCTGAATTCGGATTTAGGCTCCGGGCACATCCCTACTACAGATTATCGATTTGTATTTTCACAAAATGAGTTTGTTTTCCAATTAATTTAATTTTCTACTCTGGAATTTTCAGACTGCAACTATCGACGATGATTCCGCAACCCAGATGAGGACGCTTCTGTTGATCGTAACGTTGGTGTCCAACTTCCCAGTCATCATTGTTGGGATGGGGGTCATTTTACTACTGGTCCTAATCTTCCTTATCTGCAGGAACCGCCAGAGACAGGTAAAAATCAGCGATAAGATGTTTATGACTGTCCGTTTTGTATATTGGCTAGTTATGCAAGACTAAAAATGTCATTTGTATGTTGACAATATCTTTCGTAGAAACATATTAATAGAGTAACAGTTAATATTCTCCAGTATGGAAAAGACTAAAAGTCTTTAAAATGCCATCAACCTTATACACCCTTGGCTTCAATGGCTTGAGAGTCAATTACATGAGAGTCACTCGCCTTGAACGCTCTAACCCTAGCTTTGAAACCCATGCATGCACTCGCATGAGGGAATGCATGTGCTCTAGTGCACGCATTACTTTATGAAATGTTTGCAGTTTACGGTCAGCTTAATTGGGTTGGTCATCTATTGTTATGACCTAAAACAAATATGTTGATGAATGAATGGTTCAGTGGGAGGTTCAGATTTGTTTTTGCACATTTATATACTAATCTTCAGAATGTCTTATAGCATTTATTTTATGTCTTGAAATGTACAATGCTGTTATGTTTTGATTTCCAGTAACATTTTTCCTCCCTTTGTTTTGTTTTTTTGTTGTTCCAATTCAGAATGAAGTAAAACGTATTGATTTTACTGAAGCTTTTCATTCTTTTGCTGTAAGTCTTCATTTTTTTCCCCTTACACACACAATTTGCTTTCATTTTGCTCAAATTTGCCTGTTATCATTATTGTATTTGGTCATTTTGAGCATTTGCATAGAAATACCTCGTTTCTGCAAATCATTTGAATTGCTTTTCCTGCACGGTGATCGTAATGTACTTTCACAGCATTAGATTAGATGTTTAGCTCCATGTGTTAGTGGTACACGATTTCACGTTTCACATCATCTGTCATCTTTTCGTGGTTTTAACAATGCGCACGCTAATGTTCTTGTATGTTCCGTACAGACGACGAAAGACGAAACGGCTTATACCCAAGTGAGCAACCAAGTGGAGGATTCGCCGGAGAACCGCAACAATCAGCCATTGAGGAACGGATCTTATATTGCCATGTCACCAGTGGAGGCACAAAAGTGTTGATGAAGGACATGACGTCTACCAGTAGTGCATCCTCACCCTTTTTTATGTTTTCACTGTGCGATTCGTCTTCGTGGGCCAGTCCCCGCACGCTCACCACCGTATGCCGAGGGTCACTTATTTTGACTCGTGACTTTTTTTCATTCTTTGAGCATGGCCTTCTCAAACTGCCGTAAATTCAAAAGATCCAATTCAATTTTGAACAACCGTTTCTGGGCTTCCAGAGGCTCCTGTTGCCTAGTCCTGAGAGGCCTGAAACACTCTTTTGCCTTTAAAAAACACACACATGCATTGCATGCCAACAGCATAGTTCCTGAAGGCACGAGAGAGAGCGTGAGGGGAGAACACTCATGTCCAGGACGGCCTGTGCTCTTAAAGTGTTTCAGATCTCATTCCCACACTACTGTATTCAGGTCTACACAGGCAGACCTTCAACTAACACAGCTCTTCATGTGTCAAACCCTTTGATAATGAGCAGATAAATGCAATTTATGATTGCATTTATCAATACTATTGATGATTTACCTCCTCTAAGAGTATTAGAGAGCTAAAAGGTCTAATATGCTAACAAAATCTGGGTCTTATCCAGAACTTGTGTATGTGATTGTGTGTGTGATTGTGTGTGTGTGTGTGTGTGTGTGCAGGCATGTCAATGCTTGCATGTTTGTCGCACTGTAGTGAACTGCTCTGGTGGATCACCGTCCACATTTTTGCACGACGCAGTGTGACTGGAGTGTGGAAACTAGTGATTTGAGCGGTCCTCTCTTTCATAGTATCAGAGTCAGAAATATTTCAGTGATGGCGGCTGTTGAAAAAGGTCAGACATTTTCCTTTAAGGCGAAGTCGTGCTAGCTTTTAGCGTTTTGTAAGAAAATGAACACTCACGAGCGAGACTTGAACATTTTCTGCCTTACAAATACTTTACGAACACAATGTGATTCTTCTGCATGGTAATGGCGAAACGTCAGACAAACTTCTGTGAATCAGTGTCGGACTTGGAACTACATCCCTCCCTTTTCGCGGCGAAACGCGTCTGCGAGAGCACAACGACAGTTCGCTGAACCCACAGTCTAATCAGAGCGGATTAGGGTTATAAGGGGTTATCGGTGAGGTTTGCACATGTTTCTTTTTATTCGTGCACATTTTATTTAATCCTCTGTGGGCGAAAGAGACTCTAGCACTTGAATCGCTGCTTGTCTGTTTTGTTGAGCTTTTTCTGTCTTTGATTAATCGAAGCCTTCGCCATTGCTTTGTCATCAGTCTGAAGTTGCCATAACCCTTGTGTGTAGTAACACAAGACTTGCGTATCTGTAAATCATTCCCATTTTGGAGACACTTGCTGGAATGATTGGCGTTTGTTACTATTACTTGACGCTAACATCTGTTACCTAATGCGACCGCGGTTTGCGTGGATTGCAGTGCACATTGTTGCGTCTTTTGCCTGTGCCATGGATTTGGCTTACCTTAAAGATTTAGTGTAAGGTTTAAACTGGAAACACTGTATTTGCAGTGTCTTATGCAGCTGAATCTGAACTGAGGGAAAGCCATTTCGAGCTGAAGTGTAATTCACCACCGGACCATTACAGTGGCTCTCGGAGAGTAACGTTTTTTGTTGTCTGTGCAAATAGTATATCAATTTACTTTTAAAATGGTCTTTGACAGTCTCTCTTAACACACTAGGCTGAACAAGGACCCAGCTGGAACAGTGGTGGGACGTAAAACGTGACTTGAGTATGAAAGATCTATGAACCTGAGCCATTTCTCCACAGATTCCTCACGGTGACTTTTGCCCCTATATGCTTGACCAAAGATTAGATAACTGGTTTGTTTGCTGTCCACACAGATAGCCGTATCGCTATCGACTTCCCATTTGAAAGAGCGTCAGAACATCATTGTCTACAATAAGAAAAAAAAAATTCCAGGCATACTATATGAGTTTATAATATTTAATACAGCAAAGAACTTGAGATGTAAAGTGTTGCCACAGTGTGCGAAGAAACTCTCAGTATTATGTATTGACACAGCAATACAACATGTAAAAAGCAAATTTTATAATGAAGTAAAAGATTTTGTAATCAGACAAACAAATATTTATGTATTTCCTATGTTCAATGGTATGTACATTTATCTTTGTAAGGTCTTTTCTTTGGTCTTATTCATTTCTATATATTTTGTAATATTACCAGTGGGGTCATCTAAGCACATTTCTGTTTTCTTCTTAATTTTTGTTTTTTTTCCCTAAACATTTCTGGAGTAGTAGCCTACCAGTGAATATAGTCCTTAATTCAAGCAATACGTAACTGAA
>JAQIUQ010001867.1:0-24357 GCA_030378365.1 Hybognathus amarus | reverse complement strand
TAGTGTGTGAATTGAGTGAGTGTGATGTGAGTGTGGGTGTGTGTGTGTGTGTGTGTGTGTGTAGTGCAGGGCTGTCAACTTTAGTCGTTTAGTCGACTAATCAGTCGATATCGTCTTGGTCGACTGAAATTCTTATTGGTCGACCAGTCGCATTTTTTTTTTTTTTGCCAATAGAAATACATTTTCAATGATTTACTCCTTGATATTTATTCCTTTATAAAGCAGTTATTTATTACTGTATTCTAAATATAATTAGCCTATGTTTTATCCCCAACTTTAAATGCTTTAATTTAGGCTATTTCTTGTAACTGCGCCACAGTTTAGCGCACACACATAACACACTCGGGAACCGCACCTACTGGCTGCGCTGCTGCTCGCGCTCAGTAAGGGATGTACCGGTAGGTAGTTTTGCTGTATTCATTCAGTTCACGCTACTTTAGTCGACAGAATGTCCAAGAAATCTAAATCTTTTGTCTGGCTACATGTTTGTGGAGGTAGGCGACGGTGGCGACCGCGTTGCTCCATTATGAGCGCGCACATCGCGTGCCTATTTGAAATCGAACTTAAGCGCGCAAAAGACGTGAGCAGCTCTTTTAACGGCTTTATCATACTGACTCAATAGATTGTTTTCTTAATAGGTTTTTATTTGTACACTTGACTCATTTGAAAGTAGCCTAAATAATGTAACAAAACGAAATTAAACTTATATGCTATCTTACAACAGAGCCTAGATTTCAGATTGTTTTTTAGGCTATTTTGTCTGTTGTTTTAAAACGCCTAACAGATCGGCTGGACAAAAGTTAACCCATAGCTTTGTAAGTAAAGAAGAATACAGCCTGTAACGAGAGCTTTTGTTAGGATATTTCATTATGTGGCAGAAAGCAGTTATATTATTTGCAGCGTGTGGTGTGATCCAGTGGCGGTTCTACCTTGAATTACACCCAGGGCGAGACCCCCTTCAAGCGCCCCCCAAACACAAAAAAAACCAAAAACAATAAACAATAAAATCACATACCGTTCATTTGAAAAACACAGTTAATAGAATTTAGTTATTTTGCTAGATTTATCTAACTTTCAAGGGAGGAACCATTAGCACATTGGTTACTGCATTGAATTATATGCATGGCACACTTTTAGTTATGACTTGTTAAACTTTGTCACGAAATGGAGTTTTGAAAAGTAAAAGGGTCAGAGAGATACTTATTTAGTAACACAATACTTAGTCTATCTCTTCAATAATTTCGAACAGCTCTCATTTTAACATCTATCTAAACTGTTTTAGACATAAAATAGCTTTTGTAGGCCTATGTCACTCTTAAAATGTCAGGGATTCTCGGACAGAATCAGAGATTTAGAAAATAGAAAATTGTACTTTGCATATTATAGGCTTCTGTAAAAACACATAATTAAAGTTGATTTTTGTTGATCATTATGAAAATAATTTTCATTTCATGAATATAGTGACCAAAATTTTCACATACACAGAATCTTGTTCAAAAAGCCTAATACACAAGGAAATCAATTTACCAAGTTAATAACATTAAAGATTTGTTTTAAAGGAGTGTATTTTATCTTACCTATTAAACTTAAAAAAGCTTAAACAAAAAAGGTTTTTATAAAAAGATAAATCTCATATTTCAGCAATGAAATCATCTCTATAAAAAGAATGAGTCAATAAAGATGCATTCTTATTTATAATGCACAGTAGCTTATCTTTTATTATTAATAGTAAAATTTCCCCATGGCCACCCTATATCCACCACAGAAAAACGCTTGCTGTAGCTCTGCTAAAAGATTGATTTAGAAGAGAAAAACACCCAAGTGTTTGGGTGCACACGTGCTGCAAAGTTTATGAGCGCGCTCCCCGTAAGCGCATGATGAGCGCGCTTCCGTGAGCGCATGATGAGCGCGCATCCCGTGCGCCTATTTCAAATAACGACCTCGAGCGCGCAAAAGACTTGATCCGTGAACTAATCAGGAGACACCGCTTCCGTGCACGGCACCTTCTAAGCAAGCAGGGGCGCCATTGCCAATAATTGAATCGAAATAATAAAAAAAAATAGAAAACCGTCAGAGGATTTCCTTTTTTTTCTCGTGCCGCCCCCCATGTAACGTGAAGAAATGCCGCCCCGGGCGACTGCCCGGTTCGCCCGTGCCTGGAACCGCTACTGGTGTGATCAGGTGCACGATTGTGACTGTTACTATAGACCGGACAGAGCTCCTCACTTGCAGTTAAAAAATCACTTAATTTTCAAAGAATTGTATTATTATTATACTTTTATTTATTTTCGATGTTTTTTCGTTGTTGTTTTATAAATGCTCTATGACAATTGTTTAAAAAATGTTCAATCAAAACATCCGTTTTTTGTTTTTTTTTTTTGTTTTTTTAGTCGACTAATCGTTGCGCAGGACAAGACCTTGGTCGACTAAGGATTTCTTTGGTTGATTACAGCCCTAGTGTAGTGTGTGAATTGAGTGTGTGTGATGTGAGTGTGGGGTATGTGGTGTGCGTGTGTGTGTAGTGTGTGAATTGAGTGTGTGTGATGTGAGTGTGGGGTGTGTGGTGTGTGTGTGTGTGTGTGTGTGTGTGTGTATGTGAGTGTGTGTGATGTGAGTGTGTGTGATGTGAGTGTGGGTGTGTGTGTGTGTGTGTGTGTGTGTGTGTGTAGTGTGTGAATTGAGTGTGTGTGATGTGAGTGTGGGGTGTGTGTGTGTGTGTGTGTAGTGTGTGAATTGAGTGTGTGTGATGTGAGTGTGTGTGTGTAGTGTGTGAATTGAGTGTGTGATGTGAGTGTGGGGTGTGTATGTGTGTGGGGTGTGTAGTGTGTGAATTGAGTGTGTGTGATGTGAGTGTGGGTGTGTGTGTGTGTGTGTGTGTGTAGTGTGTGAACAAAAATACAGAAGGCATTGTATTTTTTAAAGTTTTATAAAAGCATAGAACCAGTTTATTTGTAGTGCACTGACAATAGTTTTTATAATTAGTTTATTAATTAAATGAATAAAAAGACAAAAAGTCCTTGCGATATGTTTGGTAATTGTACCTGAATTTATTTAAAATTGTTTTGCTATATTTCAGATCAATATATTTGTTTTCCTTAATTTTAATTAACATTATTAATTAACAATGTAACATTATTCTCATCTGAATAAATAATTGATTTCTGTATAACATAATACTACCTTTAAAAACACATTCGATTTTCTTTTTAAATCTATGTAGTAGGGATGCACCGATTGGGAAATTCTGGGCCGATACCGATACCGATGTTTAACATAATAACTTGGCCGATGGCCGATGCCGATGTTTTTTTTTCTTTTTGTTAATATTCCTTATTTTATGCCACTGAAACATACAAATCTTTCGGCTATTGATCACACTATCCTAGAATGAGAACAAATTTAATCAGACCAATTTATGAAACAAAAACAACCTTTGATGTCACTTTCTGGTTGACATTATAACCTTATTTATAGAGCTGTGAGTGATTTTCTCTGCCTTTTGTTTGATTTGCATTAATGGCTGAATCGTCAGCAGGTTTATTAGGCTGCATTTACACTGCAGGTCTTGATGCCTAAATCCGATTTTCTGACTATATCCGATTTTTTTGACGACCTGCTTACATCATCTTTTAAAAGTGACCCATATCCGATTTTTGTATTTACACTATACACTGCTGAAACTACCAAATGCAGTTCTGACCTGTAAAACAGCACGAAATTCAATGGATGCAGATGCGAATAAAATTATCCAGTGTTTTCTTTCCACAATATTTTGTAAAGTCATCAAAACATTGGTCTCACAGCGGAGAAAAAAGAGGAGAGGCACTGTAGCCACGAGCACTTAAAACGATGCATGCCTCATATATCTCGTGAAAAATACAGATTTATTTCTGTAACAACCCTGCATTTTTGCCTGCACTCTTCACCCCAAACACTCAAAAGACATGAAACCTCCGCATTGCTCCACTGTGTGTATCCTTTCTTCCATCGCGCGCGCTATAATCGCGCAGTTTTTAATGACGCACGACTCGCATTTACTGGTGAATATCCGATTTGTCTGCTTACATGGCACAAGCAAATGCACGTATGCGATTCATATGTGTTTAATAGCCATTTTTTTATCTAGCAACAGTAGAGACAGCATTTTGCAACAATCGCCGATCGTGCTGATTCTGATGGTACATTTGGGTTTTAGGAAAAACTGACAGCGCAGCGCTGTGAAGGAAGTTGCGCTGGACAGATGCGTCTCGTTTTTAACGGTTTTATCTCAAATATCTTCTTTTTATAATGTTTGGAAGCCGAAATCTAAAATTAAATTAGAATAATATCCCAGATCTAAAGTGAAACCTAGTTTGAATGTTTAGTGCTGTCCTCATTGTCACCCATTAAGCAAGGGCTGTCGTGTTGCGCGTGCTGTGGCTCCGCGTGAGAGATCTCTCTCTCTCTCTTTTCTGAACTGCGAATAGCAAATTTGCATCACAGATAAATGGTTTAATTAAAATATAGTTTATATATAGAAATGGCTGGCGAGATAAACATGTTCAAGATAACGTCTTAGGAATAATAAATAGGCCTAGTAGCCTACGTGTATTTTCTTAATTTCTCCAGTACCGACAGCAGAACCGCGTCCGAGCTTATCGATACAGTGGTCTTTCAAAATTCAGCACCGGGGCCCGTTTAATACCGGGTTTCGGTAGCCATCCCTATTTATGACAAGTTATTTTCTGAAAAATAACATTCAAAAACGGGTCCCGACTCCCTCTTCCGTCTCGGTATCTCCCCCGCCCAAATTAAAAGAGGGAGAAAAAGTTTCTCGTGAGCACAGCGTTCATGACACATAAACATCGGCGAATGTCATTTTTATTTCCCGATGGCCGATGGCTGTTAAAAAGGCAAATATCGGCCGTTACCGATGTTCAGCCGATGCATCGGTGCATCCCTACTATGTAGACTGTGTAAGATTAGTGCTCCGAGGAATATGACGAATGTCCAAAAGATGGGACCCACAGACTGTTTTGAAATGGAGTTGGATAAATAGCCTATGTTTTGCTTTTAAAACAGTGTGTGATTTTGGTTGGATGACAGTTGTAGGTTACAGTTTGTCAAGAGTTTACAGTGTAACAAAAGCACAATGTTGTGTTTTATTGCGAGTGTAGCCAACACAAATATGAGAACAGTTTTTGTCTCTATCGCGCGTCTCTATCTCTCTCTCTCTCTCATCTCTCTCTCTCTCTCTCACTCTCACACACTCTCTCGGTCTCTCTCACATACTCACACACACACACACACACACACACACACACACAAGCATTGCAATCTTGACATCGCAGCCTGTTCATTATGCGGTCACACCAAACGTGAATAGAGCGCCAAATTCGCGTCTATCGCATCTGGTTCGACGCTAGTCCAAAGCGAGGATGCGCTTATAAAGCCACGTTTGAAGTGAACGCGCGTTCAGAGCTTTGACGGTTCAGAGCAAGCCGATGATACAGATTATGTGTCCCTAAAGAACCCGCGTATCTAACAGTAGTCCCGCATTACATTATTTAATATGCACGCGAGTTTTATTTATTTATATACCATGTATTCTCCGTTTAAATTCGTGCACCGAACCGTGACGCCTGTACCGTTTCGGTTCGATACGAATACATGTACCGTTCCACCCCTAATAGATAGATAGATAGAGTCCTTCCTAGTGAAGGGGTGGTGGTGGGCATATATAGATAGATAGATAGAACAGACAGACAGACAGACAGACAGACAGACAGACAGACAGACAGACAGACAGACAGATAGATAGATAGATAGATAGATAAATAGATAGATAGAGTCCTTCCTAGTGAAGGGGTGGTGGTGGGCATAGATAGATAGACAGACAGACAGATAGATAGACAGACAGACAGACAGACAGACAGACAGACAGACAGACAGACAGACAGACAGACAGACAGACAGACAGACAGACAGACAGACAGACAGACAGACAGACAGACAGACAGACAGACAGATAGATAGATAGATAGACAGATAGATAGATAGATAGATAGATAGATAGATAGATAGAGTCCTTCCTAGTGAAGGGGTGGTGGTGAGATAGATAGATAGATAGACAATAGATAGATAGATAGATAGATAGATAGATAGATAGATAAATAGATAGATAGATAGATAGATAGAATAGATAGATAGATAGATAGACATAGATCAGATAGACAGACAGACAGACAGACAGACAGACAGACAGACAGACAGACAGACAGACAGACAGACAGATAGATAGATAGATAGATAGATAGATAGATAGATAGATAGATAGATAGATAGATAGATAGATAGATGATGATAGATAGAGTCCTTCCTAGTGAAGGGGTGGTGGTGGGGATAGATAGATAGATAGATAGATAGATAGATAGATAGATAGATAGATAGATAGATAGATAGATAGATAGATAGATGGATAGATAGATATAGATGAGTATTACGGGTGGTTAATCTGTCTGATTTCTAATTTTAAATTTCATGGTACGTCACTTATCTGATGTCCCCAATTCCGACTCACAGTCGATTTTCAGAATATTACGATTTCGATTAGCGATTATTGATTTTCCATTTTACAGCAGTAGACAAAATACACTGACCAACATATGATTATATTAGCAGCAGCATCATTTTGGTATTAATTGCACTTAATTAATTGCTTTATTGTTTGAAATTCAATGAAAATGTAATGATGGTTAGTGAAGACATGCAAACATGCTTGTTGTCATATACTTAGGCAACCCATTATATTTAAATAATTTTTTGAACAAT
This sequence comes from Hybognathus amarus, assembly GCA_030378365.1. Lineage (NCBI taxonomy): Eukaryota > Metazoa > Chordata > Actinopteri > Cypriniformes > Leuciscidae > Hybognathus > Hybognathus amarus. The sequence goes on along the minus strand of JAQIUQ010001867.1, from coordinate 17,547 downwards.
TGTGTTGCATTATAATGCAAGGCACTGGTTCTATCAATTGACAGCATTAAAATGCATTTGTGATTCCTTCAATTGAAAATCTTTGAAGCAAGTTTGTGGGGCTTTGAAGAAGGATCCAATTCAGAGAATCACCCAGAAATTCAAAAGAACAGCATTTATCTGATAAGCTATGAAACCTTAAACAATGGTAGTCGAAAGTTTAGTTGTAATAATTTTCTTACATTTTTGGGAGAAAAGAAAAAAGAAATCTAGACTTCCATTCATCAAGGATAAATCAACGTAAGTCTGATTCAAAAGCTCACAGTGAGAAGAACATTCATAAATGTCACAAAATCGAATTATTCTGAATCTTTTGTGTGTGTGACTATGAATACTTTCCTATAAATGTACAAAGTAATGACCCATAAAGAGTTAACGTACAAGATATTCCACTAGCATTCCAAAGAACCAGCAGGAAAATAAAGTCTGTGTGCCTGAGCTAGGGAGCATAACTTTAACCTACTTGTAAGTTACATCAGTATTACTAACGACCGTACAGCCGAGTGTTCTTCCTCCTCTGGCCTGGAAACGTGTGCTCATATGGCTTCTCACATTTGTCCGGGTTTCCGCTCGTCAGTCCCATTCTACAAAGCTTACAACTAGCGTGGCTCTTGCCCAGTTCCTTTCCCCCTTCAACGTCAGAAGCCAAAATATTTCCACACGTCAGCTTTTAACCTAACAAGGAGGGTGTTTGGATCTCATGCGTCATCGCGTCTCTGTTATGTGCACGCGTCAGACGGTCTCGGTCACTGCACTTCCGTCTTTCGCGTTCCGTCGATATTACGTTTTTATAAATATATATATCATTTTTTTTTTTTTTTGGAAAATCCATTTTGGGATATTTGTGAATCGATTCAGGATCGTCCACGTCCGCATCCGCGCACTGATCGAGAACGAGTTTTTTTCCCACCCCTAATAAGTATATAGATAGATTTGTAGTCCAAGTGAAGGAGGTGGGCATAGATAGACAGCAACAGACACTGGTTCCGGCTCTGGAACAGCGAACAAGGCATGAGTTCTTTCAAGTGAAGGGAGTGGTGGTGGACATAGATAGATAGGCAGACAGACACAAACACAGAAACAAATGCTGGCTCAGGAACAGACACTGGCTCCGGCTCAGGAACAGACACTGGCTCCGGCTCAGGAACAGACACTGGTTCCGGCTCAGGAACAGACATGCTGGCTCCGGCTCAGGAACAGACACTGGCTCCGGCTCAGGAACAGACACTGGCTCCGGCTCAGGAACAGACACTGGCTCCGGCTCAGGAACAGACACTGGCTCCGGCTCAGGAACAGACACTGGCTCCGGCTCAGGAACAGACACTGGCTCCGGCTCAGGAACAGACACTGGCTCCGGCTCAGGAACAGACACTGGCTCCGGCTCAGGAACAGACACTGGCTCCGGCTCAGGAACAGACACTGGCTCCGGCTCAGGAACAGACACTGGCTCCGGCTCAGGAACAGACACTGGCTCCGGCTCAGGAACAGACACTGGCTCCGGCTCAGGAACAGACACTGGCTCCGGCTCAGGAACAGACACTGGCTCCGGCTCAGGAACAGACACTGGCTCCGGCTCAGGAACAGACACTGGCTCCGGCTCAGGAACAGACACTGGCTCCGGCTCAGGAACAGACACTGGCTCCGGCTCAGGAACAGACACTGGCTCCGGCTCAGGAACAGACACTGGCTCCGGCTCAGGAACAGACACTGGCTCCGGCTCAGGAACAGACAATGGCTCCGGCTCCGGCTCAGGAACAGACACTGGCTCTGGAATAGACACTGGTATTTGAATCTTAAATCTTGATAGGTAAGTATATAGATAGATTTGTAGTCCAAGTGAAGGGGGTAGGCATAGATAGAGACAGACAGACAGGCCCAGAAACAGGCTCCGGAACAGACACTGGCAACAGACACTGCCTCCGGCTCCGGAACAGAAACAGAGACTGGCTCCAGCTCCGGAACAGACACTGGCTGTAGTAGGAGGTAGGCATATATAGAGACAGACAGGCAAGAGAGGCAACTTATTATAGATATATATATAGGGTTGGGAACCGAGAACCGGTTCTTTTCCAGAACCGGTTGTGTTTTTGAAAAAATACCGGAACCGTGCAAAATTCCTAAGTTTCGGTTCTGAAAACGGTTCTGATGCCGATGCGATATCATCATGTGGGCGAAGTGCTGGGAGTAGATTATCCTTTAGCGTCTCACCTCAAGACGCAGAAAGAGAGAGAGTAGAGCTGCATGATTATCTTTAAAAGATTTCGATTCCAACACCTAACTATTACGCCGTCTTATTCCTAAATGACAAAAACTTCACCACTGAAGTTGCGATTTGCTCTCACACACGCTGCATTTGTCACACACACAGACACGCTCGCGCGTGTCGAGTCACTCTCTAGCCTACATTCAAATCAGTTTGCGCTGAGAGAGAGAGCAGTTGTCGATATGAAACTGCTTTACAATCACACAGTATCAATATTTATGTGTTACACATATTCAAATGATTAACATTACAGAATTAGTAAGATTATAGTTTGAGTAAACACTGACGGTAGTCACAGATGCAGTCTATCTTTTTTGTGTTCAGAATTTACAAAATATATACAATGAGCGAGTGCATCATAATGTTTTTTTATTTTTTTTTCAAACCGTGTTTTTGTCTTACCTTGAATCACTATGTAAAACCTGTAATAAGTGTTAATACTCTGACTTCTTGTTTAGACTGGCCGGCGGATCGCAGCCACAGTCATGGACATAAACAGAGAAAAGTAGCTCCGGCAACAATGTTCTTCCGCAAGACGCATGCAGTTCTGCTTATTAACTGCTAGAGCGCCGATTTATCCAGTAATGAAATAAGTAAAGTCTTTATAAATCAATCATTCAAACCATTTAAAAAAAATAATCTGTTCTATACACATCTTACATGTGTGTTCAAGCATATTCTACCCCTTCTGAGAGGGTATTCTTCACTGTTGGAGATACAATAAAGGAGAGGTCCTAAATTATTATAGAGAATGCAGAATTTTTTTATTTCCTTTAAAAAAATAAAAAATAAAAAAATATATATATTGTCATTAATTTGTCAAGTACTATAAGAAATAAACACAAAAAGGATTGTGGATTTTTCTCTTACTAATATTTGGGAACCAGAACCGGAATCGTTTGTTGGAACCGAAATCGGAACCGGAAAATTTCTCACGATTCCCAACCCTAGATATTTAGATACATAGAGTCCTTCGAAGTGAAGGAGGTGGTGGTGGGCATAGACAGATAGATAGATAGATAGATAGATAGATAGATAGATAGATAGATAGATAGATAGATAGATAGATAGATAGATAGATAGATAGATAGATAGATAGATCGATAGAGGCGAAGGAGGTGGTGGTGGGCATATATAGATTTCTTGGAGCTCTCCAGCACTGTGTATTTAGATTTATAATCCTTTCTTAAGGAGGTTCCAGGATAATATTTTAAAACCCATTGGTTTTTAATTATATGCAATTAATACACAAATGAAACAGTATGTGATTTAGCAGCAGTTTGTTTGACTGTACGTAGAGTAAACGGCATAACAAGTGTTTATATTCTGTACCCATATAGTTCTAGGCTTTTTGATTTCGGGAGAGTTAAGCCCTGATACAAAAATTGGGAAAATAGGGCCATATCCCCTATATATCAGCAGCTTTCAGTCTCTTCTACAAAACCAGAAACTTCCTGATGAGGTAAAAGAAAAACAAACCAAAAAATAATACTTTCTATTATATTTAATACATTTTTACATACTGTCTGTATATTTATAATACCGTATTTAAACATTATAGCCTACTGTATAAACATCTATTTAATTAATTTTTTTAACCTTTTTTAAACGTTTCAGATCATGGATGCCATATTTTACCTGTTCAGCATTGTAATATAACCTTATCTACACATTTTATGTCAGAAAACACATATTCAATTAAACTCATGACATTCATTTTTACTACCTCAATTTTTAAAACATAACATTTCATGTGTAATTTAGAAGGCAACGGGTTTAGTGGCAATCATTAGCCACACCTTGAACAATATTCTTGATAGGAAGGTCAGGGCAACAAGTCATAGTTTTGTGAAGGTAAAAATTACTTTTACAGTATTATTTTGGTAACGCTTTAGATTACAGCCTGGAAAGTACTGCATAATTAAAGCGATTTTACAGTGTAACTTTCTGTAATTATAGTGTACCAATAAAGTACTGTTTTCATTACTGAATGATTCAGCATTTTGAACGAATTGGTTGACTCAAAGGTTCAATGACCCCTTCATTAACATCTGTCTCATTCTTGAATGAATCAATCGTTTAAATGAATCGTTTGAATTAATGAATCAATGACTCACTCATTAATACGGCCGCCTGCCGCCACCTATTGGCGGTTTAGTGTTATGTTTATAAGTAGCCTAGTATCTTTACAATGTTTCTTACTGCCACTGAGAAAAAAAATCTACCAACCCATGACCTCAACTGACAAACAACCGGAACCAAACTTTTTATTTTTTATTTTTTTATGCCTTATAGGTACAATATAACTACAGAAAGTTACACTGTAAATTCGTCTAAGTTACTCAGTACTTTCTGGGCTGTAATCTAAAGCGTTAGAGTTCATTTTTTGTTGAGTGTGCTGTGAATTGGATGCATTATTTCTTTGTAAATATACAAAACAGTGTAGTAGTTCTATTGTAATGAAGTGCACATGGTTTACTAAAACTTTTAATTTGTTTTCCTATCCAAGATGGCAGTGTTTCATTTAGCCTTTTCTTTGATTTCCAGAATAACATTCTTGAACAGGCAGAAGTTGTTATTGGTCCACACCTTGAGGGAGGGAATCACTGGACTTTCTTTGTAAGTTCCTCTAGTTCTAAGTTGAGGATTTTATTTATCTTTTTAAAAGAAAAAAAGTATTGTTGTCATGAGTGGTAATGTGCAATGCATGAAATACCAGATCATTGTGTAAAATAAGTAATAAAGTAATACACGCAAATATTATCCTGCTGAGTTTGATACAACTTGTTACCAGCTATTTCTATTTTCTGTTTAGCACTGCAACATCGTGGATAGAACAATAACCTAAATTCCTTTGGTGAGCAGAAAGAGAATTGTCAGAAAATAGCTGAGAATTGGAGGTGTGTATGTAGAAAAGGTTTCTCTATTTCACCTTTTAACTAGAATTCCTCTTACCTATCCTGTACATGTGTTCTCCATCCTAACAGGATGTTTGCCACAGCAAAGGGAACCCCGGGAACATGGGACATTTGCACAAGGGAGCGTGCCATTCAGAGAGATATCATTTCTTGTGGCATCTTTACAGCTGTGGTAAAACATTAAAATCTTATAAAATGCACATTTATATTATCCAAATATTGAATTTAAATGTATTCATTTGTGTTCTACTGAACAAATACATGTATAAAGGTTTGGAACAACTTGAGGGGGAGTAAATAATGACCATTTTCATTTTTGGGTGAACTAACCCTTTCAGGAGAGCATGAACACTTTTGAAAACTTTGTGACCTTTTTGTAAGTTTGCAGAGGCTTTTCTTCGTGGGGACCCGGGGTATATTAACTGCCCTTCACTTCATGAGGAAAGAGAAAGACTAGCAATTCTGCTCTTTACTTCACTTGGTAAGTACAATAAAGGTTTATACCTACAGTATTATGTTGGTTTGGGTTATAAAACTGTACAACAAGAGTTTCTTTCTTTCTTTAGAAAGGTCAAGCATTTGTGGTGTCTGCCATAAGGCTGTTGCTAAGAGCAAGGCAAGTTGTTTTGCAAGTCTCAAATGATGTTTCAGAATAAATGTGACCTTTACAAATCAGTCTTTTCTAATAAACAGGCCAAATGTTCGACATGTTCGAGTGTACATGACAAATGTGTGCAAAAGAATCAGGAGACTGCACTTTGTTTGCTGTGCAAAGGTAATGCTTTTTTTTATTACATATACAACATTTATTAATTATAACTAGGGTTGGGTATCGTTTGAATTTGAACGATTCTGATTCCCATTTCGATTCCTTTTTTTCGGTTCCGGCTCCTAACGATTCTCGATTCCGATTCTTTTAAGAGGCAGGGTCAAAAAAGTTTAGCTAACCTTGCTAACCAACAGTCTTTCTGAAGAAAATTCTCCTTCTGTCACAAATTTTGCATTTTGCAGAAATTTCGTTATTTTTAGAAAAGTGAAGCCACACTTTGGACCGCCGACGTAAGCTACTCATGTTTGACTCGCGCGATAATGCAAACACTTCCGGTAGACGCTTCTTCGTTGGTGTTGTTCAGCGGTTTCTTCTTCCGGTCGGCGGACTGTGAATATCGAAACTAGGAATCGAAATTTTAACTTTTGAACGATTCCGGAAAAACGAAAAGTTAGTCCCGGTTCCAATCGATACTCGATTCTCGATACCCAACCCTTTATAACACATTTTTTATACTTTGTGTAAAACAATTGGCCTGATGCATTTTTTAATGATATTTTTTAGTACAAACTGAAGCAACATCAGAACATGAAAACAAACAAGCGGGTAAGGCTTATAGGGCCCTATTTTAACGATCTGAAACGCAAGTGTCAAAGCGCAAAGCGCAATTAACTTTGAGGGCGGATCCCGGCGCTGTTGCTATTTTCCCGGCGGGATAAATGCCTCTTGCGCCTGGTGCAAATCTAAAAGGGGTTGGTCTGGAGTAGCTTCATTACTCATAGGTGTGGTTTGGACGTAACGGAAATAAACCAATAAGAGCGTCATATCACATTCCCTTAAAGAGCATGATGAACGAGATGCGCTTGTTCCGTGGCGCAATTCTATTTTAACGGCGCATTTACCAGGCGCGCTTCAGCATCGGTTCACATCCGAGTAGAACGATGTTCTCGTCAGGGCCGTAAAAGAAAGAGAAGGGACACTGGGGATGGGACAAACCCACCCAAATTAGCTTCGGGTTAAACATGCATATAATAATTTGGGTAAATGTGTAAGCTTTATGCCTATTTTTCCCATCATCATGGACACAACAATGATTTCCCTCATGTTTATATATGTTTCCGTATAATAATGTATCATTTGCAAAAAGTAAAATGCATCTGTGTTGATGAGAGAATCATCTACAGTGTATCCGCGTTGTTCACACTCTGTATTATGGCCAAGCATGCGCGCTTAAAATAGCATCTGAATATACGCGCAACGCGCCACTGACTTTAGACCAGGTTTTTTCTGGTCATTGGCGCAATTGTTTTCTGGAACTGCAAAATAGCACCAGGGATTGTTTGCGCCGACACACGCCCCCTTTTTGCGCCAACCCGCCCAGGAAGCGCAAGTTCATTTGTTAGTTTACCGACGTGCGTCTGTGGAGGAAAAAAGCCCGCTTTGCGCGAGTGCAAAATAGGAATGATAAATGCGTCAGTGTATAAAGTCATTTGCGCCGGGTGCAAGATAGAGCCCATTGAGTTTAATTTATGTATAGTTGTGTTGCAGATTTTTTTTTTTTTACATACGTCGTTCCAAAAGTGTAGTTATTTGTATTTTGTCTACATTTGCAGAGACCACCAAAGACCTACCGGTAGATGAAGAACTGGTGGAAAGAGGTTAAGCCAATAATTATTCTTAGAAAGTAACAGAGAAATTGTTTCACTTGGATTTAAGGACATACATATATTAGTTTAAAACTTTATGGTAATCATTGTGTGATATCAACTCACTTACCTTAAGTCCAATGCAACAATAAATAATTGAATTAATTGATTACCTATACAAATGTCATGTCCCTAGTAAGTAGATACATAAAAAATTTGCCTAGTTTTTGTTTGAACTGGGGTTTCATTTGTGGCATGTAAAAAAACTGAAATCTGCTTTACACTGTCCATTCTGTCTGTGTTGACAGATAATTTGTCTTCACTGCACAGTTCATTTGAGTAGTAAAAGCAATTTTGTTAATTCACACAAAAAATAAATCTGTCATAATTTGTTTGTCCTTATGTCCATTCAAACATGAAAATTTAAAGTTATTTTACTAGAAAAATAACTACTAATCTTTCTTACAATTGCTTGTGTAACAATGATTACCCTTCTGTTTCAAGGGTTTCCAAACCCTCATTTCGTTTTAGCCTTGATGAAAAATGATATCTATAATAGTCCAAGGAAATTTTGTCCATTTATGTTAAGCTTATTTTAAAGAGATTTCTTTTGTACATCTTTACCATCTTTTACAGATGGCTTCCTTGTAGAAAGCGTACTGAAAGTGTCAGACTTTCACCAGGCAAAGAGGTAATGCAGCAGGATTAGTGTAGGAGAAATTAATGTGACATTGCACACCACAATTTATAGACTACTTTCTTTCAGTCACCCAGTTTTTACATGCACACTGATCTCAACCAAAATGAAATGGTCAAAAATCAGATATGTCGTGCACACATTCACGTGACATTTAGATAATTTATTAAAGGTGCCCTATAATGGTTTTTTAAATTATTTTATAACGTTTCCTGGGTTGTCCTTATTATGTTTTTTAGGTCAAACATAGTCATAATTTAGAAATAAAAGGCATTTTTCTTAGCCTGATTTTAGCCCCTGATCTGAACACCCTGTTTAAAGGGGCGTGTCTGCTGTGTGTAACCGGACTCTGCTGTGATTGGCTGACGCTTGCATATGAAATAGCTATCTATATATCTATAATATATATCTATATAATTTTATTACAGCTATTATAGGTTTTTTACTATTACAGCTATCGAGATTAACGAATCGTGAGACGTTTTTGATCTATTCCCATCACATAAAATGTTGCTGTGATGAGCATTGAACAAGCAGAGGAGTCTGTCGATCGCGAGGATGAAGATCTTATCATTGCAACGCTTTTTCTTCCTTCTCTGCTTTCACTAATGCAGACACGATGATGTAAATACCGTCAGAGCTTCGTTGTGCAGTGTAACGTGCGTCATTGAATTCATAACGAGATTGGCAAGTGTCCAGATAAACTCGCGTGGTGTGAAAAGATATTGATTGCTTTCTGTATATAATTTATTCACAATTTTGTGATAGCCTACTTGAGACTGTCGCTCTGAAATGACCATATCCAGACGCGGTGGAGTTTGGAAAAGTGTGACTCGTATTGTCGCACACAAATAACTGTTGTCAGCCAAATTCCTGCTTTTTGTTTTCATTGCAATCACTGTTGAAAATCCCGACTCACAAAGATAGTGCTAAATGGCAAGAGAAACTTTGAGTTGTGAAATATTAATTTCCTTTCAATCCAATTTAAATTATATTCGGATCGAGGTGTTTACATGAAGGCTTTTTAGTCCGATTGAGCCGTTTAGGAACGCATTATTTGGATTTGGGTGCATGTAAACGTGGCTGTTGCAATGAGCCTTTTGTGAAGCCCAATTTTTGGCTGTGCCGATTAACACAGAGAAAGTCTCGCGACCCGCTGGTTGAGAAACACTGCTCTTAATTACAGTTTTTCCCATTCATTTCTATGAGTGCCCATTTTTGACCCAAATACAAGATTAAGTTTTTTTTTAGTTTTTCCACCCACTTAACATTGTAGAAAAAATTAAAAAAATAAATAAAAAATAAATAAATAATAAAATAAAATAAACATGGTGTGTATTCAGGAGGCAAACTAGCCAAAGAAAAAAGTAGCCAAGTCTTGTACCGTTCAGATCAAGGAAAGTATTTTTTTTAAATAAATCAAAACTATTTTGCCCACATTTGTCCAGAATACGGTTTTAGGGTTAACAAGAATTCTCCTTTAGTCTGATTCCTTCAATCCAGATTAAGATCTTTTAGTCTTTCAGTCCAAGTGCCTTAATCCTTAAACACAGCCATTGTCCTAATTGAGAATGAGGAGTCATAAACATAAACATAAACATAAACCACGTTAAGTAAACAACATTGACTAGGCAACTATACATAGTAAACGTAGATTGGCTTACTTTTGATGAGCTTATAACAGGAGACGACGAGGCTTAGAGTTGAACACTGCAATGATTTCATTATAGTCCAAAGATTCAGTTAATTCTCTTTCAAACGAGAGCAGGGACAAAGAGTTAAGTCTATGTGTCAACATTGTTGCTCTGATACTGGTTTTTATCCGATTTACAGTGGAAAAGAATCGTTCGACAGTACAGCTTGTTATTGGTAGTGTGATGAGGACTCGAAGGAGACGGTTCATTTTCGGAAAGATATCGCATGGGCATGCATTCGAGCACCTCCAAAAGTGATGGAAATGTCCTGCCATTTGATACTTTCCTTTCTAGCTGCTGAACAAACACCTCATGTTCAGAATCATCAATGGCGATGTTAAAGTGTGCACCGGCGGGCTGTAACAAAGTTTTTTTGCCGAAGGTGTTCGACTGAGGCAAGCAAGCAGCGGCTGCTCTCATTAACCCGTACGTGTCAGCCTTAAAACGGGTGTTCAGTTCCATGATCTGCCTGTCCAGTATATCATTCCACAATTGTTTCAGGTCAGAGTTGTCCTTGACAGGTGATGCTTTGCCCACGGTAGACTCGATCAACATATCGCCCAACTTAGCGGGCAACTTCCTGCTGAATTTGCTGAATTAACGTAATCTCTAGCAGCAGAGCTGTCCAGCTCCTTACTACTCGAGACTGATGGCTGAGGCTCCTGAACATCTGCATTATCTTCCTCCTGCAGCGGCCGTGGTCTTTTTGACACGAACTTTAGTAAGTTGCTCTGTTTCATTTTAGTTTAACATACTAAACCTCAGTCTCCCTCTGTTAAACGTGTACGTCGTTGTGAAGGGGGGATGGGCTGTTCGCAATCTGACTGCGCGGGCATTTCGTCATCACCATGACAACCAAACAAGAATCAAGAAACATTAAGATTTATTTTATTTTTATTATTTTTATTTTTAGTCAAGTAGCCTAAATTTGTGACAATCGCAACATAATTCCCTGCTACCTGAGGCCACTGACTGGATGGGCCTGACTGACAGGTGGGTGGGCCCAGGCCCATCCAGGCCCACCCGTAGCTACGCGAGTGGGCCTATTGTGTATCATCTTGGTTGCAGTTCCATTAGAATTCCACTGGAGGTGATCGCGGGCGAGAGCAGAATGAATGGGAGTCTATGGGGCTAAACGGCTAAATGTGTCTCTTTCACCTGCTTGTCGTTAAATTAACATAGATTTTATTGTTGATTCCGCAAGTTCAATATAGATTATAGGCCAAAAGTCGAATGAACGAGTACTTATGTCCTTTTGATTTCTTACAGGTTAGGCCGTTGTTGGCCGGAGCACGCTGAGCATTCTGCTATTGTGTGACGTCATCACATTTTTAAACGGATTTTTAGAACAGATAAGTGAACTTAAAAAATGCAATTTTCAGCTGAGTGTATTATCTTAGTCCTCCCTTTTGAATGCAACTTTCAAATTACTTGACAAAAAATTACATCCTGAGAAAAGTGGCTTTCTGGGGGTGAAACCCCATTGACTCCCATTCATTCTGCACTCGACCGCGAGCGCCCCCGCATGGACAGAGACGTGTTACTGCAGCCAGTCCAGAACCCGGAAGTAACCAGTAACCAATTGGCTTTATGCACAGCTGCACTACTTCCTGAACTTCAGCCAGCTCCTTGTTTCCTGTCTGTCATTATTGGACAAATTGGTTAATCCAGGTGTGCCTGACCTCAGTAGTCACGGCAACAATAATCAGACACACCTGAATTTATCAAGTTCTGCCAATAATGGCAGACAGGAAACAAGGAGCTGGCTGAAGTTCAGGAAGTAGTGCAGCTGTGCATAAGGTCAATTCTCTTCAATTAGACATTCTCTGCTATCGGTTACCAGCGGCAACGCCTTTAGAACCGTATGTTAGAACCCCACAGAGACGCGACTTAACATTCCAGAGCTCTTTAATTTTTGCGCATTTATTATTTTCGCGCATTTACTATTTTGGCAGGACAGAGACGGATCTACGAATACGAGAAAAATGAAAGCTAAAAACACACGTAAACAATACGGTTTTGCCGTGGGAATCCAACCAACATGGCGGAAAGGGGAGGGGCTCTGTACAATGACGTCAACTTCTGGGGGTTTGCATTTTCTGTTGCGCTGCAACTATGACATTTTAAAAATACCTTTAACTCTTTCTAGTTTTCATAAACAGGCTTTAATATGCGGGTCCCTAATATATCATTATAGTTTTTCTCCACATAGCTATTTTATTTGGAATAACCAAAATATCAAATATAAAAATAAATCTCTTTTCTTTAATAATTGGTTCGATAAAAACATACTTTTAGTGAGTCAACTTTTGGATGAAAGGGGTGTTTTGCTCTCTTATGAACATTTTATGCAAAAATTCTCTTTTCCAGTCCCCCCAAGAGAATATGCCATTGTTTTTGGTGCAGTTTCTGATTGTGTGAAACCTTTGGTCAATTCTGGCCTTAAAGGACCTTTAACTTCACCTATTTTTGACAACGCTCATCTTTTTGTTGACCAATGTCTGTTTAGTAGATTGTCAAATAAGAAAATTCACTCAATTCTTATCAGAAATCAGATTTCTTTACCTGCCTGTGTGTTTTTGGAATAATACATCTGATGATATAGGGTGGGAGGCTTTCTGGCTCCTTCGGGAAAACATTTTCTTAACTAATTAAGTGCTTGAAGTCTCAATCAAAATTATTCACAATTGCTACCCAGTTAATTACAAATTTGCTCAATTTAATAATAGTATTTCCCCCTTGTGCTCCTTTTGTCATCAGTTTGATGAAACGATTATTCATTTGTTTTGGGAATGTATGTATTGCAAAATCTTTTGGATTGATTTTTCAAATTTTATTAAAAGGTATCTTTCTTTAGACTTCTGTGTAAACCAGAAAAAAAAAAAAATTTTGGTGACTATGAAATTAGACCCCTTTCATTCTAAATTTGTCCTTAATTTTCTACTTTTTCTTGCCAAATTTTATATTCACAAGTGTAAATTTTTAAAGAAAACTCCTTTTTTTATTTTTAAGAAAAATATTGATATGTATTTAAATTCATTGAAGAACTCTAAAAACTCTACTGCATGTAAGACTCTGCAATATTGTCGATCATTTAAGCTTGTTTAATGTTATTTAAATTTATGGAATGTAACCCTCTGTTTTTGTTGTATTGTGTATTAATGTCTCGATTTGTATTTGTTGTTTCTGCATAAAAAAAAAGTTTTTGGAGAACTCATAAGATTCAAAATACATTTTCATTTGAAATCTTAAAAAAAGTATTTTGAGAGAGCACTTATCTGGGTAAAACGTAAATTAACTTAAACGTCATTTCTCATCTGATTAAAATACATAAAGGCAGTGTTGAAAAAGCCTGTATATAGCTGCTTATTTTATTATTATTATTATTATTATTATTAGAAATCATGATACACTGCCATTTAGAAGTTTGGAATAAGTAAGATAAAAAAAATCTTTTATTTTGCAAAGGCACATTAAATTGATAATGACAGTACAGACATTTATGAATTTAATAAATATTTAAAAAATGTATATTTATAATACATGCTGTTCTTTTGAACTTTATGTTAATCAAATATTCCTGAAAAAATCACAGTTTCCACAAAAATATAAACCAGCACAACTGTGTTTAATTATAATAAGAAATGTTTCTTCAGCATCAGATCAGCATATTATAATGATTTCTGATGGATCATGTCACGTGACACTGGAGTAATTATGTTGAAAATAGCGTTTTACTTTACTTCAATAAATAATGTTTTCAAATGTTTATTACTGTGTGTACTTTTGTGCAGCTTTGGGGAGATTAAGAGACTAATTTCAAAAACATTATAAAACCTTAATGTTTCCAAACTTGACGGTACTGTATACATTGTATTACTTGAACAGTTTTTTTACATCCATAATAAACAATTGAAAAATACTAAAAATCTGAAAAAATCTTGAAATCTTTTTTTTCCTTCTCTTAATTTTATCCAAAAATATTAAAAATGACATTTTGGGATTTCAAAGAGATTTCAGGAATCATAGAACAGAAAATATCAGTGTTCGTATTTTGTTCAATTACACCACGACCTGATAATTTTCCTTACTTAGTCTTTAGGCCCTACATTTTTCTGAATTTGAGAACATGTCTGTACAGCAAGCATGATGGACAAAAACATTTCTCCACAGAATATAGGGTATGTCATAACATAAATAACATAAAGCTAATGGTTCTGGAGTAAGATTTTTTTTTTAAATCTCTGTCACTGATTACATTTTATACATTCTATAAATAATAATCATATATAATAAATAATAATATTGGTATAAATAATTTATTAGATTAATAGCTTATACTTTTAATATTTGAATAAATAAAATTATGGAACATATTAAATGAAACTAAAACCGCCAGTAGGTGGAAGCAGATCACTATAGGTCATCTATTAAAAAGGACCTTTTACGAAATCTTGATTTTGTTTTGAAATTATTATATCTAAAAAATAAATAGCATCTGAATTTAGTCTACAAGTTTAGGCAAGGTGTACTAGAATACGTTTTCATGCCTGATTGTTCACAAAATGCATTATGTTTTCACATATTGTGTATTATTACAGCTCCTCTATCCCCATTCTGGTTGAGCAATACACCTAAATAATAATAATAATAATAATAATAATAAAATAAGGATGATTGCGTCGTTTTCCATGAAGCCCCTCCTTCCGAAATAGGAAATGTGCTGTGATTGGTCAGCTGGCCCAGTGTGCGTTGATTGGCAGCCCTTAGCACGTGTTCGGGATGCTCCTTCATAACCGCGATCTCTACTCAAATGTCACGTGTCTGTTGCCTGTCTACCAGTGTATCTGTAGCGAAGTAAACAAACAAATTAGTAATAAAATTAAAAGCAATAGCTGACCATTCTCCATAACACGTCACTATTTACGTCTCATAACAAGAGTAAATGTCGCGTTACCAAGGCGACTGAATTGTTTGTATAAACATTCCAAGGATCTCCCGCGACTCTGACACACGGAAACCGTAACATTTCCCGCTCCGTTCGGCTCGACGGTGGAAACGGCCAATGTTAACGAACAAGAGGACTCTGCTGAACGGATTTCAAGCAACTACAGACTTTCCAAGCAGGGATTTCACACGACAGAGTGGTAAGTTTCTTGTTTTTTTTTAAAGAGAAGAGAAGAGGAGTGAGTGACTTCTGCATCTCGATGCATCAAAGGTAGGCAAAACTATATTTACATTATTTCGCCATTAGATTGAGGCAAATACTGTCTTTATGAGACATCGGTCAGTAGTGAAGACTTTTTTGAGCACGGAGAAGCAAGACGCAAATGACTAGCGTGTCAGAGCTAAACCCCCTAACGTTAACTGTTAAAATGTCAAGACATTCAAGCAGATTTTTATTACGAATATAGGACTGACTTGAAGGAAGATGCTATATCTACTGTAAATACTCTCTCACAATAATAATATAAAATAATATAATAAATTAACAATATTAATGAGAAGCTATGTTTGCGTTGCTAAGAGTGGTTGCTAGGGGCGCTGTGTAGTCCACAAAGGCGAAGTGCACTAACTAGGGAGAAAAAGGCCTCTAAAGTTTTAATACCAGCCAGTCAAACATGTTATGGGTAGATTATGTGGTAATGCATCTCCGAGACGGGACATAATTTAACCCAGATATTTTTAAACAAGACAGAACACATGTCATAAAGCCCATTACAAGTCTTAACTCAATTTTGACCAAATGTGTAGTTACTGCGCTTTGCCATTGTAGAGCAATTATCCTGGCTTTTATTCTATGGTTTTATCGTGAATAAACCCGACCATAAATAAATCAGAATGACTGTAACTTACCGTTTCATAAAGATAAATATACTGCAGATAATAGCTTTATTGGTAAATTATGTTGTTTTGCATTTATAATTGCAGTATGTTTTTTAAAATATATTTTAGTCTTGATCATTTCTCTCGTTTTAATAGTTTGTTTAATTGATTATTGGCTTTGGTACTATTTTCACAATTGAATCTCTTTGCTCAAATACTCTTTGCTCAAAAGTCTAATATGATCACACTTGTTACACATTTAGGCTTGTCATTCTTCCAAAACCTGATCCCATGCTTTCATTACAGCACATTTTCAGTAACTTACACATAATCATCATTTAATAAACACAAGATGATTGTAATATGTAATGAGAACATTTGGTTTAATCACCAAAACACAACAGTATGACCTTCTTTCAGTTTAGTACTTTTAAAGGAATAGTTCACCCAACGAAACAAATAGTTGATGACGGGTGTAACGATACACAAAACTGATGGTTCGGTTTTCCCACGGTTTTGACGTCTCGGTTCGGTTTAGAAAGCTAAAATTGCTTTTTTTTTGTAACAGTGGTTTAAAGAAAAAAAATTGTCTTTGTCTTTAAATTAATTGAATTACAATTAAACATTTTGCAAGGATTAAAAACAAATCTGCTAATGTAAACTATATACATTACTATAACATTAAAGGTACACAACAGAGCCTAGACTTGTAGCCTAAATTCAGATGCTATTTATTTTTTAGATATAATAATCAACACACAACACATTGTATGAAAACATGTAAACTGAACGTAAGGCAGTATTTGCATTACCTTATGTTTGTTATTGAAATATAATTGACACAGTTGCTGTCATTTTCATGAAAGATATTTTAAACATACATTAAATAATCAAAATGAACAGGTTAAGTATATAATATAGTGCATTTATTTAGTGCAAGAGTTCATTTCTCTTGGAACCAACCAAATAAATTGCTACTGGTAACAATGTTCATTTTTGATGTCAATAATTCAATTTTCACTTTCTGATATCATGAATGTGATTGTTAGTAAGAAAGCCATTTAAGATATCTGAAATTATATTGATAACAGAAATACATTTTCAGATATCAAAAATATATATTTTTTTTACTAGTGACAATTTAATTATTGATATCAGGCATTGGCATTTTTATAAGTAACAATGTAATTATTGATCTCAAAAATGATATTTCTTCTAGTAAAAAAAACAATTCTTGATATCAAAAATTGATTTGATTTTGAATAGCAGGTCTATTGTTAAATTTCTCTATTGAAAATTATGGTAAGCCGTTTTAGCTTAAATTGTGCAACCTTACTCGTCATTATTGCATTTTTACCAGTAAGAATTCAATTAGAGAGCTTTACAATTTAATTCCTACTAGTAGCTATTACAATTATAGAGCTCTCTAATTAAATTCTTACTAAAAACAATTACGATTAGAGAGCTCTCTAAATCAGTTTTTACTAGTAAGAATTACATTAAGAGAGCTCTTTAACCCATTTAATCCCACATTTTTCCCAGACACAAAAATATCCAAATCATGTGTCATTACTATCCCTTTGAAACAATCAATCATCATTTTTTACAATTTTCATGGAAAAGTGAGTTTTGTGATCGGTCACAATTGTGACGGTGGGATACTGTGTTATATCAACCATTGTACAGACTGAATAT
>JAQIUQ010001866.1:0-23300 GCA_030378365.1 Hybognathus amarus | reverse complement strand
CAGCAAGTTAGTACGTCATGTGCTTCATTGATCTGATTGGTTGATTTGGCCCGTCTATCACCAACATAGGCCAATCAGCTAACCAGTATTTTCGCCCTTTACCAAAACTTCTTCAACGGAAGGTTTCCAGATGGATATAGAGCAAATCCATCTGGTGAAGTCAGGTTAATAGATAGATAGATAGATAGATAGATAGATAGATAGATAGATAGATAGATAGATAGATAGATAGATAGATAGATCAATGAATAGTGATAGATAGATAGATAGATAGATAGATAAGATAGATAGATAGATAGATAGATAAGATTAGATAGATAGATAGATAGATAGATAGATAGATAGATAGATAGATATGATAAGATTAGATAGATCAATAGATAGATAGATAGATAGATAGATAGATAGATAGATAGATAGATAGATAGATAGATAGATAGATAGACTTTAGAGTACTTCCTAGTGAAGGGGTTGTGGTGGAGATAGATAGATAGATAGATAGATAGATAGATAGATAGATAGATAGATAGATAGATAGATAGATAGATAGATAGATAGATAGATAGATAGACTTTAGAGTCCTTCCCAGTGAAGGGGTGGTGGTGGGCATAGATTTTCACAATACAGATTGTATCAAAGCAGCTTCACATTGATAACATGAAAGTAGTACAACACAGATCAATAATATTGTTAAATATTAAATAAACCCAACTAAGCAAGCCAAAAGCAAGGCAACAGTGGCAAGGAACCAAAACTCCACAGCAGAAAGGCAGATGGGAAATAATTAGCATAGCTGATGTTCATAATGATTTCCATTATACAGGAGTCAGTGTTGGAAAATCACTATCTCACAAACTCTCCGCAACCCAATCATACGTGCCGAACGCGCCGAACCGTTTGTCTAAAAGGCTGTCGAGCCCCGCTGGTGCGTTAAGCAGTTTCAGCGGCAAACGGTTCTGTATCGCATAACAGAGGAATAAAAGGTAAGCATTATGTGAATGCTTGACTAAAGAGATGCGTCTTTAGTCTAGTTTTAAACTGTGTCAGCAAGTCAGAGCCTCGGACCGTATCGGAAAGGCTATTCCAGAGTTTTGGAGCTAAATGTGAGAACGCCCTCCCTCCTTTAGTGGACTTAGTTATCCTAGGAATGACCAGAAGCCTTAAATTTAGTGATCTTAGAGAACGCGGTGGATTGTAGGGCGAAAGAAGGTCCGTTAAGTACATAGGAGCTAAACCATTTAGGGCTTTATAGGTCATTAGTAGTAGTATTTTGTAGTTGATACGGAACTTAATAGGTAACCAGTGTAGAGATGATAAAATCGGTGTAATATGATCGTATTTTCTTGACCTAGTAAGAACTCTAGCGGCTGCATTTTGGACTAACTGTAGCTTGTTTATTGAGGATGCAGGACAACCAGCTAATAAAGCATTACAGTAATCTAGTCTCGAGGTCATAAATGCATGAACTAACTTTTCTGCATCAGAAACAGATAGCATGTTACGTAGCTTAACAATGTATCTAAGGTGGAAAAAGGCTGTTCTTGTAACATATGACATATGATTTTCGAAAGACAAGTTGCGGTATAGTATAACACCCAGGTCTTTTACTGTAGCAGATAAAGTAACGGGACATCCATCTATATTAAAGTTGTATTGTAAGAGGTTTTGTGAGTAGTTTTTTGGACCCATAAGTAATACTTCCGTCTTATCTGAATTTAATAGCAATTATGCGTCATCCAGCATTTTATATCTTTGAGGCACTCTGTCAATTTAGATGAGTTAGTGTTTTCGTCTGGTCGTGATGAAATATATAGTTGAGTGTCGTCAGCATAACAGTGGAAATTAATTCCATGTTTTCTTATAATATTACCAAGTGGCAGCGTATATATTGAGAATAGCAGAGGGCCTAAAACCGATCCTTGCGGTACTCCATAGTCTACTGGCGTTATCTTTGATTTTTCCCCATTTAAACAAACAAAATGATAACGGTCCGATAAGTACGATCTAAACCAGCTTAATGCCTGTCCCTGAACACCAGTGTAGTTTTGTAGTCGATCCAAGAGTATTTTATGATCTATAGTGTCGAACACAGCGCTAAGATCAAGTAGGACTGTATTGAGATACAGCCTTGGTCAGAAGCTAAAAGTAAATCATTTGTAATTTTAACTAGCGCAGTTTCTGTACTATGATGCGGTCTGAATCCTGACTGGAATTTTTCATAGATATCATTTTCTTGCAAAAAAGAGCACAATTGAGCGGACACAACTTTTTCTAGTATTTTTGACATAAATGGAAGATTTGAAATGGGTCTGTAATTTGCTAAGTTATTTGGATCTAATTGCGGTTTCTTAATGAGAGGTTTTATTACTGCCAGCTTGAATATTTTTGGAACATGACCTAAAGATAAAGACGAGTTAATAATATTGAGGAGAGGCTCTTCCACTACAGGTAATAGTTCTTTCAGTAGTTTAGTGGGTATTGGATCTAATAAACATGTTGTTGGTTTAGATGCAATGATAAGTTTATTTAGCTCTTCCTGTCCTATCATTGTAAAGCGGTGTAGTTGTTCTGAGAGGGGCCATAATTGAGGCTGAATCATGAGACACCATAGAGGATTGTACATTTATATTTGTGTTTTGGATGCTTTCTATTTTCTCATTGAAGTAATTCATGAAATCATTACTGCTAAACTGTAACGGTATATTTTGCTCTGTTGACGTCTGTTTATTTGTTAGTCTAGCCACGGTGTTAAATAAAAACCTTGGATTATTTTGGTTATTTTCTATTAGTTTGCGGAGCTGCTCAGCCCTGGCTATTTTTAGAGCCTTTTTATAACGTGACATACTGTTTTTCCATGCTATTCTAAAGACCTCTAAATTAGTTTGTTTCCATTTACGCTCTAAGATACGAGTTTCTCTCTTGATAGCATGCGTAGCACTGTTGTACCAGGGTGCTTTAGTTTTGGTGCTTTCTAACCTTTTTTTAAAGCTAGGGTATATGATTTCAAAGATTGTTCATTATTAATATCCTCGTTTATATGCTGGTTATGGTTATATAGTAATCCTAACAATATGAATAGAAAAAGAATGAAAAAAATCCATTCACTCTATTGGCTGTACAGCCGCAGAGAAGTTGACCAATGAAAGCTTTGCGGCTGCAAAGCTACATTGGTCAACTGCTCCCATCCAATCACCAGCTACACTTGAAACTCCGCCTGGCGCTCGCATCTCCAACCCAAACAAACCCGACTCCGCCCCCCTCCTTACGCAAGCAAGTGCAGCTAACAGAAAGTCTATGGTAGCTAGCTAAGTAGCGTCATGTCAGCACTGGATAAAGCATTGGATAAAAATATAAACGACAGCAGCAAGCGGCCCCTGCTTGCCCCTACTGTAAAGTTTGAACGAAAGAGAAAGTATGTGGAGGAAAAAAAATAAAATGTGACGCTGGAGTCGGACTCTTAGTAGGATAAATATAGGGTTCAACATTGACCGTTGGAGAAAGCTTCAGGGAGATCTGGCACTGAAAACCGACTGACACGGCACGGCTGACTTTTTGTTGAGCGGGTAAACATTTATTTATACTTTTATGTTGTGACGTGTGTTGCATAGCTTTTTATCAGTTTGACAACTTGCTCATGCTGCTGGTCGGCATTGGCAATGCCGTTTCGCATATCGCCGACCACGGGTCAAAGTAATTATATTTCTAAAAGTGCTTGAATATATTTCAGTATTCCTAGCGGGTTTCTGTTCGAGCCGATCGGAATTTGAACAATATGCGCTGTGTGCTGCTATAACAATTACTCAAAACCTTAGAAGAACATTTCATTTGTTGAGTAGGGGCGTGCGATGTGACTATTTTTAATCGTGGACGATTAAAATGTCTCCACGATCTGCTTTTGAAGAAATATCGTAGTATCGTGTTTAGGGTGGAACGGTACACAGAAGTCACGGTTCGGTTCATACCTCGGTTCAGACCTCACGGTTCGGTACGAATTTCGGTACAATGGAGGGAAAAGCAAAACAAAAATACAGAAGGCATTGTATTTTTTAAAGTTTTATAAAAGCATAGAACCAGTTTATTTGTAGTGCACTGACAATAGTTTTATATAATTAGTTTATTAATTAAATGAATAAAAAGACAAAAAGACCTTGCGAAATGTTTGGTAATTGTACCTGAATTTATTTTAAATTATTTTGCTAAATTTCAGATTAATATATTTGTTTTCCTTAATTTTAATTAACATTATTAATTAACAATGTGACATTATTCTCATCTGAATAAATAATTGATTTCTGTATAACATAATACTACCTTTAAAAACACATTCGATTTTCTTTTTAAATCTATGTAGACTGTGTAAGATTAGTGCTCCGAGGAATATGACGAATGTCCAAAAGATGGGACCCACAGACTGTTTTGAAATGGAGTTGGATAAATAGCCTATGTTTTGCTTTTAAAACAGTGTGTGATTTTGGTTGGATGACAGTTGTAGGTTACAGTTTGTCAAGAGTTTACAGTGTAACAAAAGCACAATGTTGTGTTTTATTGCGAGTGTAGCCAACACAAATATGAGAACAGTTTTTGTCTCTCTACGCGTCTCATCTCTCTCTCTCTCTCACTCTCACACACTCTCTCGGTCTCTCTCTCTACATACATACACACACACACACACACACACACACACACACACACACACACACACACACACACACACACAAGCATTGCAATCTTGACATCGCAGCCTGTTCATTATGCGGTCACACCAAACGTGAATAGAGCGCCAAATTCGCGTCTATCGCATCTGGTTCGACGCTAGTCCAAAGCGAGGATGCGCTTATAAAGCCACGTTTGAAGTGAACGCGCGTTCAGAGCTTTGACGGTTCAGAGCAAGCCGATGATACAGATCTATGTGTCCCTAAAGAACCCGCGTATCTAACAGTAGTCCCGCATTACATTATTTAATATGCACGCGAGTTTTATTTATTTATATACCATGTATTCTCCGTTTAAATTCGTGCACCGAACCGTGACGCCTGTACCGTTTCGGTTCGATACGAATACATGTACCGTTCCACCCCTAATAGATAGATAGATAGAGTCCTTCCTAGTGAAGGGGTGGTGGTGGGCATATATAGATAGATAGCATAGATAAGACAGACAGATAGATAGATAACAGACAGACAATAGACAGACAGACAGACAGACAGATAGATAGACAGACAGACAGACATAGATAGACAGACAGACAGACAGACAGACATAGACAGACAGACAGACAGACAGACAGACAGACAGACAGACAGATAGATAGATAGATAAATAGATAGATATAGATAAATAGATAGATAGAGTCCTTCCTAGTGAAGGGGTGGTGGTGGGCATAGATAGATAGATAGATAGATAGATAGATAGATATAGATAGATAGATAGATAGATAGATAGATAGATAGATAGATAGATAGATAGATAGATAGATAGATAGATAGATAGATAGATAGATAGATAAGTATATAGATAGATTTGTAGTCCAAGTGAAGGAGGTGGGCATAGATAGACAGCAACAGACACTGGTTCCGGCTCTGGAACAGCGAACAAGGCATGAGTTCTTTCAAGTGAAGGGAGTGGTGGTGGACATAGATAGATAGGCAGACAGACACAAACACAGAAACAAATGCTGGCTCAGGAACAGACACTGGCTCCGGCTCAGGAACAGACACTGGCTCCGGCTCTGGCTCAGGAACAGACACTGGCTCCGGCTCAGGAACAGACACTGGCTCCGGCTCAGGAACAGACACTGGCTCCGGCTCAGGAACAGACACTGGCTCCGGCTCAGGAACAGACACTGGCTCCGGCTCAGGAACAGACACTGGCTCCGGCTCAGGAACAGACACTGGCTCCGGCTCAGGAACAGACACTGGCTCCGGCTCAGGAACAGACACTGGCTCCGGCTCAGGAACAGACACTGGCTCCGGCTCAGGAACAGACACTGGCTCCGGCTCAGGAACAGACACTGGCTCCGGCTCAGGAACAGACACTGGCTCCGGCTCAGGAACAGACACTGGCTCCGGCTCAGGAACAGACACTGGCTCCGGCTCAGGAACAGACACTGGCTCCGGCTCAGGAACAGACACTGGCTCCGGCTCAGGAACAGACACTGGCTCCGGCTCAGGAACAGACACTGGCTCCGGCTCAGGAACAGACACTGGCTCCGGCTCAGGAACAGACACTGGCTCCGGCTCAGGAACAGACACTGGCTCCGGCTCAGGAACAGACACTGGCTCCGGCTCAGGAACAGACACTGGCTCCGGCTCAGGAACAGACACTGGCTCCGGCTCAGGAACAGACACTGGCTCCGGCTCAGGAACAGACACTGGCTCCGGCTCAGGAACAGACACTGGCTCCGGCTCAGGAACAGACACTGGCTCCGGCTCAGGAACAGACACTGGCTCCGGCTCAGGAACAGACACTGGCTCCGGCTCAGGAACAGACACTGGCTCCGGCTCAGGAACAGACACTGGCTCCGGCTCAGGAACAGACACTGGCTCCGGCTCAGGAACAGACACTGGCTCCGGCTCAGGAACAGACACTGGCTCCGGCTCAGGAACAGACACTGGCTCCGGCTCAGGAACAGACACTGGCTCCGGCTCAGGAACAGACACTGGCTCCGGCTCAGGAACAGACACTGGCTCCGGCTCAGGAACAGACACTGGCTCCGGCTCAGGAACAGACACTGGCTCCGGCTCAGGAACAGACACTGGCTCCGGCTCAGGAACAGACACTGGCTCCGGCTCAGGAACAGACACTGGCTCCGGCTCAGGAACAGACACTGGCTCCGGCTCAGGAACAGACACTGGCTCCGGCTCAGGAACAGACACTGGCTCCGGCTCAGGAACAGACACTGGCTCCGGCTCAGGAACAGACACTGGCTCCGGCTCAGGAACAGACACTGGCTCCGGCTCAGGAACAGACACTGGCTCCGGCTCAGGAACAGACACTGGCTGGCTCAGGAACAGACACTGGCTCCGGCTCAGGAACAGACACTGGCTCCGGCTCAGGAACAGACACTGGCTCCGGCTCAGGAACAGACACTGGCTCTGGAATAGACACTGGTATTTGAATCTTAAATCTTGATAGGTAAGTATATAGATAGATTTGTAGTCCAAGTGAAGGGGGTAGGCATAGATAGAGACAGACAGACAGGCCCAGAAACAGGCTCCGGAACAGACACTGGCAACAGACACTGCCTCCGGCTCCGGAACAGAAACAGAGACTGGCTCCAGCTCCGGAACAGACACTGGCTGTAGTAGGAGGTAGGCATATATAGAGACAGACAGGCAAGAGAGGCAACTTATTATAGATATATATATAGGGTTGGGAACCGAGAACCGGTTCTTTTCCAGAACCGGTTGTGTTTTTGAAAAAATACCGGAACCGTGCAAAATTCCTAAGTTTCGGTTCTGAAAACGGTTCTGATGCCGATGCGATATCATCATGTGGGCGAAGTGCTGGGAGTAGATTATCCTTTAGCGTCTCACCTCAAGACGCAGAAAGAGAGAGAGTAGAGCTGCATGATTATCTTTAAAAGATTTCGATTCCAACACCTAACTATTACGCCGTCTTATTCCTAAATGACAAAAACTTCACCACTGAAGTTGCGATTTGCTCTCACACACGCTGCATTTGTCACACACACAGACACGCTCGCGCGCGTCGAGTCACTCTCTAGCCTACATTCAAATCAGTTTGCGCTGAGAGAGAGAGCAGTTGTCGATATGAAACTGCTTTACAATCACACAGTATCAATATTTATGTGTTACACATATTCAAATGATTAACATTACAGAATTAGTAAGATTATAGTTTGAGTAAACACTGACGGTAGTCACAGATGCAGTCTATCTTTTTTGTGTTCAGAATTTACAAAATATATACAATGAGCGAGTGCATCATAATGTTTTTTTATTTTTTTTTCAAACCGTGTTTTTGTCTTACCTTGAATCACTATGTAAAACCTGTAATAAGTGTTAATACTCTGACTTCTTGTTTAGACTGGCCGGCGGATCGCAGCCACAGTCATGGACATAAACAGAGAAAAGTAGCTCCGGCAACAATGTTCTTCCGCAAGACGCATGCAGTTCTGCTTATTAACTGCTAGAGCGCCGATTTATCCAGTAATGAAATAAGTAAAGTCTTTATAAATCAATCATTCAAACCATTTAAAAAAAATAATCTGTTCTATACACATCTTACATGTGTGTTCAAGCATATTCTACCCCTTCTGAGAGGGTATTCTTCACTGTTGGAGATACAATAAAGGAGAGGTCCTAAATTATTATAGAGAATGCAGAATTTTTTTATTTCCTTTAAAAAAATAAAAAATAAAAAATATATATATTGTCATTAATTTGTCAAGTACTATAAGAAATAAACACAAAAAGGATTGTGGATTTTTCTCTTACTAATATTTGGGAACCAGAACCGGAATCGTTTGTTGGAACCGGAATCGGAACCGGAAAATTTCTCACGATTCCCAACCCTAGATATTTAGATACATAGAGTCCTTCGAAGTGAAGGAGGTGGTGGTGGGCATAGACAGACAGACAGCTTACGATAGATAGATAGATAGATAGATAGATAGATAGATAGATAGATAGATAGATAGATAGATAGATAGATAGATAGATAGATAGATAGATAGATAGATAGATAGATAGATAGATAGATAGATAGATAGATCGATGAGGCGAAGGAGGTGGTGGTGGGCATATATAGATTTCTTGGAGCTCTCCAGCACTGTGTATTTAGATTTATAATCCTTTCTTAAGGAGGTTCCAGGATAATATTTTAAAACCCATTGGTTTTTAATTATATGCAATTAATACACAAATGAAACAGTATGTGATTTAGCAGCAGTTTGTTTGACTGTACGTAGAGTAAACGGCATAACAAGTGTTTATATTCTGTACCCATATAGTTCTAGGCTTTTTGATTTCGGGAGAGTTAAGCCCTGATACAAAAATTGGGAAAATAGGGCCATATCCCCTATATATCAGCAGCTTTCAGTCTCTTCTACAAAACCAGAAACTTCCTGATGAGGTAAAAGAAAAACAAACCAAAAAATAATACTTTCTATTATATTTAATACATTTTTACATACTGTCTGTATATTTATAATACCGTATTTAAACATTATAGCCTACTGTATAAACATCTATTTAATTAATTTTTTTAACCTTTTTTAAACGTTTCAGATCATGGATGCCATATTTTACCTGTTCAGCATTGTAATATAACCTTATCTACACATTTTATGTCAGAAAACACATATTCAATTAAACTCATGACATTCATTTTTACTACCTCAATTTTTAAAACATAACATTTCATGTGTAATTTAGAAGGCAACGGGTTTAGTGGCAATCATTAGCCACACCTTGAACAATATTCTTGATAGGAAGGTCAGGGCAACAAGTCATAGTTTTGTGAAGGTAAAAATTACTTTTACAGTATTATTTTGGTAACGCTTTAGATTACAGCCTGGAAAGTACTGCATAATTAAAGCGATTTTACAGTGTAACTTTCTGTAATTATAGTGTACCAATAAAGTACTGTTTTCATTACTGAATGATTCAGCATTTTGAACGAATTGGTTGACTCAAAGGTTCAATGACCCCTTCATTAACATCTGTCTCATTCTTGAATGAATCAATCGTTTAAATGAATCGTTTGAATTAATGAATCAATGACTCACTCATTAATACGGCCGCCTGCCGCCACCTATTGGCGGTTTAGTGTTATGTTTATAAGTAGCCTAGTATCTTTACAATGTTTCTTACTGCCACTGAGAAAAAAAATCTACCAACCCATGACCTCAACTGACAAACAACCGGAACCAAACTTTTTATTTTTTATTTTTTTATGCCTTATAGGTACAATATAACTACAGAAAGTTACACTGTAAATTCGTCTAAGTTACTCAGTACTTTCTGGGCTGTAATCTAAAGCGTTAGAGTTCATTTTTTGTTGAGTGTGCTGTGAATTGGATGCATTATTTCTTTGTAAATATACAAAACAGTGTAGTAGTTCTATTGTAATGAAGTGCACATGGTTTACTAAAACTTTTAATTTGTTTTCCTATCCAAGATGGCAGTGTTTCATTTAGCCTTTTCTTTGATTTCCAGAATAACATTCTTGAACAGGCAGAAGTTGTTATTGGTCCACACCTTGAGGGAGGGAATCACTGGACTTTCTTTGTAAGTTCCTCTAGTTCTAAGTTGAGGATTTTATTTATCTTTTTAAAAGAAAAAAAGTATTGTTGTCATGAGTGGTAATGTGCAATGCATGAAATACCAGATCATTGTGTAAAATAAGTAATAAAGTAATACACGCAAATATTATCCTGCTGAGTTTGATACAACTTGTTACCAGCTATTTCTATTTTCTGTTTAGCACTGCAACATCGTGGATAGAACAATAACCTAAATTCCTTTGGTGAGCAGAAAGAGAATTGTCAGAAAATAGCTGAGAATTGGAGGTGTGTATGTAGAAAAGGTTTCTCTATTTCACCTTTTAACTAGAATTCCTCTTACCTATCCTGTACATGTGTTCTCCATCCTAACAGGATGTTTGCCACAGCAAAGGGAACCCCGGGAACATGGGACATTTGCACAAGGGAGCGTGCCATTCAGAGAGATATCATTTCTTGTGGCATCTTTACAGCTGTGGTAAAACATTAAAATCTTATAAAATGCACATTTATATTATCCAAATATTGAATTTAAATGTATTCATTTGTGTTCTACTGAACAAATACATGTATAAAGGTTTGGAACAACTTGAGGGGGAGTAAATAATGACCATTTTCATTTTTGGGTGAACTAACCCTTTCAGGAGAGCATGAACACTTTTGAAAACTTTGTGACCTTTTTGTAAGTTTGCAGAGGCTTTTCTTCGTGGGGACCCGGGGTATATTAACTGCCCTTCACTTCATGAGGAAAGAGAAAGACTAGCAATTCTGCTCTTTACTTCACTTGGTAAGTACAATAAAGGTTTATACCTACAGTATTATGTTGGTTTGGGTTATAAAACTGTACAACAAGAGTTTCTTTCTTTCTTTAGAAAGGTCAAGCATTTGTGGTGTCTGCCATAAGGCTGTTGCTAAGAGCAAGGCAAGTTGTTTTGCAAGTCTCAAATGATGTTTCAGAATAAATGTGACCTTTACAAATCAGTCTTTTCTAATAAACAGGCCAAATGTTCGACATGTTCGAGTGTACATGACAAATGTGTGCAAAAGAATCAGGAGACTGCACTTTGTTTGCTGTGCAAAGGTAATGCTTTTTTTATTACATATACAACATTTATTAATTATAACTAGGGTTGGGTATCGTTTGAATTTGAACGATTCTGATTCCGATTTCGATTCCTTTTTTTCGGTTCCGGCTCCTAACGATTCTCGATTCCGATTCTTTTAAGAGGCAGGGTCAAAAAAGTTTAGCTAACCTTGCTAACCAACAGTCTTTCTGAAGAAAATTCTCCTTCTGTCACAAATTTTGCATTTTGCAGAAATTTCGTTATTTTTAGAAAAGTGAAGCCACACTTTGGACCGCCGACGTAAGCTACTCATGTTTGACTCGCGCGATAATGCAAACACTTCCGGTAGACGCTTCTTCGTTGGTGTTGTTCAGCGGTTTCTTCTTCCGGTCGGCGGACTGTGAATATCGAAACTAGGAATCGAAATTTTAACTTTTGAACGATTCCGGGAAAAACGAAAAGTTAGTCCCGGTTCCAATCGATACTCGATTCTCGATACCCAACCCTTTATAACACATTTTTTATACTTTGTGTAAAACAATTGGCCTGATGCATTTTTTAAAGGTGCATTCCGCAACATTTCATGTTGAAAATAGCCGTTTTCTAACCCATACATGCTGAAACAATCGCCTGATGGGCTGAATGAGCCCTTCTCTGATCACTGCGATCGCCTCTATAATCCTGTACAGTGAAATAAATAAGAGGGATTCGGGCTCGAATCTGAGACTGGGCGTGACGTCATGCGCGTTCACGCTCGCCTGGCTATGTGCCTGCAGGATAGTGTATTCGCCGCCGTTCTCCGTATCAGAGAAGAAAACTCGCGCGACGCAACTTTAGTCAACTTTCCCAAAAGTAGAAGATGGATTCAAAGGGGCTGTTTAGCCTACATCTGGTCACTTCATGCGTTTTCTGTGATCGGATAACTTATTCGATCGTGAAAAGACCAGGTTGAATCCAGACGGATTGAATCCGACAGGTCAAACCACTTGAGGACGTGGTCTGGACCTGTATTCCAGACGAAACTGGACAAGTGTAAATGCATCTGGTTGTTGAAAACAGGCTATGTCAAGTTGTTTTAGTCATATATGACGACGTGGATCACCTCAGATGAGCAGGCGAGTGTATTTATAAGCCATCGCGCCGCAATCTATCGCAAATGAAAGTGAAAGTAAGACGCATACGATTAACACTAAGTTACCTTCTACCTCCACTATCTTCATTAAAAGTAGCCCTAAGAAATGAAATGAAATGAACTGTTCTCATACCAGGGCTTTTGCCGCTCTCTCTTATTGCTGTCTTTGCTGATTTTGAAATAGCCGAAGCCGATGATTTATAAAATGCAGCTCATCTGTTGCTTTCGGTGATGTGCACTTCATGAAATCTGTATATAACGCGGGAATTGAATATCAGATTAATGTCTGTTTCGCAAAAACACATTTATGTGACCAGGTGTAATGGAATCGTTTTGATAAATTAAATAGATCTGAGAAAACGCATTGTGGCCAGGTGTAAAAACAGCCCCAAATGTAGTTCATTACAAACCCCAACGCAAACTCCACGTAAGACAAAGAAAATACAACTTCTGTCTGTCCAGTGCCAGGCGTCGGAATAAGACGTCGGAAAGGCTTTCAACAAACGGAGAGATCTCGGCGGTCTGCTCTAGGGATCAAACGTGTTCATGAACGTGTTTCCATAATAATACAATCATAAGTGGATACAGTAAGCACATAAAACAGTTCAACATGGAGATTCGATGGAAACAAAAGCCGAAGTTTTCTACTACCCTGTTTTCCCCTCACACACACATCCTACATAAGTGTGTAATTTACTCAAACGCCTTTCCTTTCATATATTTTAAATGACTTGCAGATTTATAACTGTATTACCTCATTATGACTGTAACAAAAGATGTGTGATCTTCTTTGGTTATGAACAGCTTGTGAAACGTGCGTGTATGCGTGTATTCCGTGTATATGGTATTCCATGAGCGCGCACGCAGTTTCGTTTGTCGCCAGAGGGGGCGTAGTTCTGCAAAAACTCAGAGACTTGCGTTATGCTCCTTTAATGATATTTTTTAGTACAAACTGAAGCAACATCAGAACATGAAAACAAACAAGCGGGTAAGGCTTATAGGGCCCTATTTTAACGATCTGAAACGCAAGTGTCAAAGCGCAAAGCGCAATTAACTTTGAGGGCGGATCCCGGCGCTGTTGCTATTTTCCCGGCGGGATAAATGCCTCTTGCGCCTGGTGCAAATCTAAAAGGGGTTGGTCTGGAGTAGCTTCATTACTCATAGGTGTGGTTTGGACGTAACGGAAATAAACCAATAAGAGCGTCATATCACATTCCCTTAAAGAGCATGATGAACGAGATGCGCTTGTTCCGTGGCGCAATTCTATTTTAACGGCGCATTTACCAGGCGCGCTTCAGCATCGGTTCACATCCGAGTAGAACGATGTTCTCGTCAGGGCCGTAAAAGAAAGAGAAGGGACACTGGGGATGGGACAAACCCACCCAAATTAGCTTCGGGTTAAACATGCATATAATAATTTGGGTAAATGTGTAAGCTTTATGCCTATTTTTCCCATCATCATGGACACAACAATGATTTCCCTCATGTTTATATATGTTTCCGTATAATAATGTATCATTTGCAAAAAGTAAAATGCATCTGTGTTGATGAGAGAATCATCTACAGTGTATCCGCGTTGTTCACACTCTGTATTATGGCCAAGCATGCGCGCTTAAAATAGCATCTGAATATACGCGCAACGCGCCACTGACTTTAGACCAGGTTTTTTCTGGTCATTGGCGCAATTGTTTTCTGGAACTGCAAAATAGCACCAGGGATTGTTTGCGCCGACACACGCCCCCTTTTTGCGCCAACCCGCCCAGGAAGCGCAAGTTCATTTGTTAGTTTACCGACGTGCGTCTGTGGAGGAAAAAAGCCCGCTTTGCGCGAGTGCAAAATAGGAATGATAAATGCGTCAGTGTATAAAGTCATTTGCGCCGGGTGCAAGATAGAGCCCATTGAGTTTAATTTATGTATAGTTGTGTTGCAGATTTTTTTTTTTTTTACATACGTCGTTCCAAAAGTGTAGTTATTTGTATTTTGTCTACATTTGCAGAGACCACCAAAGACCTACCGGTAGATGAAGAACTGGTGGAAAGAGGTTAAGCCAATAATTATTCTTAGAAAGTAACAGAGAAATTGTTTCACTTGGATTTAAGGACATACATATATTAGTTTAAAACTTTATGGTAATCATTGTGTGATATCAACTCACTTACCTTAAGTCCAATGCA
Organism: Hybognathus amarus; assembly: GCA_030378365.1. Taxonomy (NCBI): domain Eukaryota; kingdom Metazoa; phylum Chordata; class Actinopteri; order Cypriniformes; family Leuciscidae; genus Hybognathus; species Hybognathus amarus. The sequence continues at coordinate 8,684 of JAQIUQ010001866.1, read as the reverse complement.
ACAATAAATAATTGAATTAATTGATTACCTATACAAATGTCATGTCCCTAGTAAGTAGATACATAAAAAATTTGCCTAGTTTTTGTTTGAACTGGGGTTTCATTTGTGGCATGTAAAAAAACTGAAATCTGCTTTACACTGTCCATTCTGTCTGTGTTGACAGATAATTTGTCTTCACTGCACAGTTCATTTGAGTAGTAAAAGCAATTTTGTTAATTCACACAAAAAATAAATCTGTCATAATTTGTTTGTCCTTATGTCCATTCAAACATGAAAATTTAAAGTTATTTTACTAGAAAAATAACTACTAATCTTTCTTACAATTGCTTGTGTAACAATGATTACCCTTCTGTTTCAAGGGTTTCCAAACCCTCATTTCGTTTTAGCCTTGATGAAAAATGATATCTATAATAGTCCAAGGAAATTTTGTCCATTTATGTTAAGCTTATTTTAAAGAGATTTCTTTTGTACATCTTTACCATCTTTTACAGATGGCTTCCTTGTAGAAAGCGTACTGAAAGTGTCAGACTTTCACCAGGCAAAGAGGTAATGCAGCAGGATTAGTGTAGGAGAAATTAATGTGACATTGCACACCACAATTTATAGACTACTTTCTTTCAGTCACCCAGTTTTTACATGCACACTGATCTCAACCAAAATGAAATGGTCAAAAATCAGATATGTCGTGCACACATTCACGTGACATTTAGATAATTTATTAAAGGTGCCCTATAATGGTTTTTTAAATTATTTTATAACGTTTCCTGGGTTGTCCTTATTATGTTTTTTAGGTCAAACATAGTCATAATTTAGAAATAAAAGGCATTTTTCTTAGCCTGATTTTAGCCCCTGATCTGAACACCCTGTTTAAAGGGGCGTGTCTGCTGTGTGTAACCGGACTCTGCTGTGATTGGCTGATGCTTGCATATGAAATAGCTATCTATATATCTATAATATATATCTATATAATTTTATTACAGCTATTATAGGTTTTTTACTATTACAGCTATCGAGATTAACGAATCGTGAGACGTTTTTGATCTATTCCCATCACATAAAATGTTGCTGTGATGAGCATTGAACAAGCAGAGGAGTCTGTCGATCGCGAGGATGAAGATCTTATCATTGCAACGCTTTTTCTTCCTTCTCTGCTTTCACTAATGCAGACACGATGATGTAAATACCGTCAGAGCTTCGTTGTGCAGTGTAACGTGCGTCATTGAATTCATAACGAGATTGGCAAGTGTCCAGATAAACTCGCGCGGTGTGAAAAGATATTGATTGCTTTCTGTATATAATTTATTCACAATTTTGTGATAGCCTACTTGAGACTGTCGCTCTGAAATGACCATATCCAGACGCGGTGGAGTTTGGAAAAGTGTGACTCGTATTGTCGCACACAAATAACTGTTGTCAGCCAAATTCCTGCTTTTTGTTTTCATTGCAATCACTGTTGAAAATCCCGACTCACAAAGATAGTGCTAAATGGCAAGAGAAACTTTGAGTTGTGAAATATTAATTTCCTTTCAATCCAATTTAAATTATATTCGGATCGAGGTGTTTACATGAAGGCTTTTTAGTCCGATTGAGCCGTTTAGGAACGCATTATTTGGATTTGGGTGCATGTAAACGTGGCTGTTGCAATGAGCCTTTTGTGAAGCCCAATTTTTGGCTGTGCCGATTAACACAGAGAAAGTCTCGCGACCCGCTGGTTGAGAAACACTGCTCTTAATTACAGTTTTTCCCATTCATTTCTATGAGTGCCCATTTTTGACCCAAATACAAGATTAAGTTTTTTTTAGTTTTTCCACCCACTTAACATTGTAGAAAAAATTTAAAAAATAAATAAAAAATAAATAAATAATAAAATAAAATAAAAATGGTGTGTATTCAGGAGGCAAACTAGCCAAAGAAAAAAGTAGCCAAGTCTTGTACCGTTCAGATCAAGGAAAGTATTTTTTTTAAATAAATCAAAACTATTTTGCCCACATTTGTCCAGAATACGGTTTTAGGGTTAACAAGAATTCTCCTTTAGTCTGATTCCTTCAATCCAGATTAAGATCTTTTAGTCTTTCAGTCCAAGTGCCTTAATCCTTAAACACAGCCATTGTCCTAATTGAGAATGAGGAGTCACGTGCCGATTTGGGCGGGGTCTGAGTCGGTCGGCCATGATGGTTGGAGACGCTATCGGCAGAGCCTGTCTAACTGAGAGTCTTGGCACTTCCTATTAGCCCTATTGTGTATCATCTTGGTTGCAGTTCCATTAGAATTCCACTGGAGGTGATCGCGGGCGAGAGCAGAATGAATGGGAGTCTATGGGGCTAAACGGCTAAATGTGTCTCTTTCACCTGCTTGTCGTTAAATTAACATAGATTTTATTGTTGATTCCGCAAGTTCAATATAGATTATAGGCCAAAAGTCGAATGAACGAGTACTTATGTCCTTTTGATTTCTTACAGGTTAGGCCGTTGTTGGCCGGAGCACGCTAGCATTCTGCTATTGTGTGACGTCATCACATTTTTAAACGGATTTTTAGAACAGATAAGTGAACTTAAAAATGCAATTTTCAGCTGAGTGTATTATCTTAGTCCTCCCTTTTGAATGCAACTTTCAAATTACTTGACAAAAAATTACATCCTGAGAAAAGTGGCTTTCTGGGGGTGAAACCCCATTGACTCCCATTCATTCTGCACTCGACCGCGAGCGCCCCCGCATGGACAGAGACGTGTTACTGCAGCCAGTCCAGAACCCGGAAGTAACCAGTAACCAATTGGCTTTATGCACAGCTGCACTACTTCCTGAACTTCAGCCAGCTCCTTGTTTCCTGTCTGTCATTATTGGACAAATTGGTTAATCCAGGTGTGCCTGACCTCAGTAGTCACGGCAACAATAATCAGACACACCTGAATTTATCAAGTTCTGCCAATAATGGCAGACAGGAAACAAGGAGCTGGCTGAAGTTCAGGAAGTAGTGCAGCTGTGCATAAGGTCAATTCTCTTCAATTAGACATTCTCTGCTATCGGTTACCAGCGGCAACGCCTTTAGAACCGTATGTTAGAACCCCACAGAGACGCGACTTAACATTCCAGAGCTCTTTAATTTTTGCGCATTTATTATTTTCGCGCATTTACTATTTTGGCAGGACAGAGACGGATCTACGAATACGAGAAAAATGAAAGCTAAAAACACACGTAAACAATACGGTTTTGCCGTGGGAATCCAACCAACATGGCGGAAAGGGGAGGGGCTCTGTACAATGACGTCAACTTCTGGGGGTTTGCATTTTCTGTTGCGCTGCAACTATGACATTTTAAAAATACCTTTAACTCTTTCTAGTTTTCATAAACAGGCTTTAATATGCGGGTCCCTAATATATCATTATAGTTTTTCTCCACATAGCTATTTTATTTGGAATAACCAAAATATCAAATATAAAAATAAATCTCTTTTCTTTAATAATTGGTTCGATAAAAACATACTTTTAGTGAGTCAACTTTTGGATGAAAGGGGTGTTTTGCTCTCTTATGAACATTTTATGCAAAAATTCTCTTTTCCAGTCCCCCCAAGAGAATATGCCATTGTTTTTGGTGCAATTCCTGATTGTGTGAAACCTTTGGTCAATTCTGGCCTTAAAGGACCTTTAACTTCACCTATTTTTGACAACGCTCATCTTTTTGTTGACCAATGTCTGTTTAGTAGATTGTCAAATAAGAAAATTCACTCAATTCTTATCAGAAATCAGATTTCTTTACCTGCCTGTGTGTTTTTGGAATAATACATCTGATGATATAGGGTGGGAGGCTTTCTGGCTCCTTCGGGAAAACATTTTCTTAACTAATTAAGTGCTTGAAGTCTCAATCAAAATTATTCACAATTGCTACCCAGTTAATTACAAATTTGCTCAATTTAATAATAGTATTTCCCCCTTGTGCTCCTTTTGTCATCAGTTTGATGAAACGATTATTCATTTGTTTTGGGAATGTATGTATTGCAAAATCTTTTGGATTGATTTTTCAAATTTTATTAAAAGGTATCTTTCTTTAGACTTCTGTGTAAACCAGAAAAAAAAAAAAAATTTTGGTGACTATGAAATTAGACCCCTTTCATTCTAAATTTGTCCTTAATTTTCTACTTTTTCTTGCCAAATTTTATATTCACAAGTGTAAATTTTTAAAGAAAACTCCTTTTTTTATTTTTAAGAAAAATATTGATATGTATTTAAATTCATTGAAGAACTCTAAAAACTCTACTGCATGTAAGACTCTGCAATATTGTCGATCATTTAAGCTTGTTTAATGTTATTTAAATTTATGGAATGTAACCCTCTGTTTTTGTTGTATTGTGTATTAATGTCTCGATTTGTATTTGTTGTTTCTGCATAAAAAAAAAGTTTTTGGAGAACTCATAAGATTCAAAATACATTTTCATTTGAAATCTTAAAAAAAGTATTTTGAGAGAGCACTTATCTGGGTAAAACGTAAATTAACTTAAACGTCATTTCTCATCTGATTAAAATACATAAAGGCAGTGTTGAAAAAGCCTGTATATAGCTGCTTATTTTATTATTATTATTATTATTATTATTAGAAATCATGATACACTGCCATTTAGAAGTTTGGAATAAGTAAGATAAAAAAAATCTTTTATTTTGCAAAGGCACATTAAATTGATAATGACAGTACAGACATTTATGAATTTAATAAATATTTAAAAAATGTATATTTATAATACATGCTGTTCTTTTGAACTTTATGTTAATCAAATATTCCTGAAAAAATCACAGTTTCCACAAAAATATAAACCAGCACAACTGTGTTTAATTATAATAAGAAATGTTTCTTCAGCATCAGATCAGCATATTATAATGATTTCTGATGGATCATGTCACGTGACACTGGAGTAATTATGTTGAAAATAGCGTTTTACTTTACTTCAATAAATAATGTTTTCAAATGTTTATTACTGTGTGTACTTTTGTGCAGCTTTGGGGAGATTAAGAGACTAATTTCAAAAACATTATAAAACCTTAATGTTTCCAAACTTGACGGTACTGTATACATTGTATTACTTGAACAGTTTTTTTACATCCATAATAAACAATTGAAAAATACTAAAAATCTGAAAAAATCTTGAAATCTTTTTTTTCCTTCTCTTAATTTTATCCAAAAATATTAAAAATGACATTTTGGGATTTCAAAGAGATTTCAGGAATCATAGAACAGAAAATATCAGTGTTCGTATTTTGTTCAATTACACCACGACCTGATAATTTTCCTTACTTAGTCTTTAGGCCCTACATTTTTCTGAATTTGAGAACATGTCTGTACAGCAAGCATGATGGACAAAAACATTTCTCCACAGAATATAGGGTATGTCATAACATAAATAACATAAAGCTAATGGTACTGGAGTAAGATTTTTTTTTTAAATCTCTGTCACTGATTACATTTTATACATTCTATAAATAATAATCATATATAATAAATAATAATATTGGTATAAATAATTTATTAGATTAATAGCTTATACTTTTAATATTTGAATAAATAAAATTATGGAACATATTAAATGAAACTAAAACCGCCAGTAGGTGGAAGCAGATCACTATAGGTCATCTATTAAAAAGGACCTTTTACGAAATCTTGATTTTGTTTTGAAATTATTATATCTAAAAAATAAATAGCATCTGAATTTAGTCTGCAAGTTTAGGCAAGGTGTACTAGAATACGTTTTCATGCCTGATTGTTCACAAAATGCATTATGTTTTCACATATTGTGTATTATTACAGCTCCTCTATCCCCATTCTGGTTGAGCAATACACCTAAATAATAATAATAATAATAATAATAATAATAAAATAAGGATGATTGCATCGTTTTCCATGAAGCCCCTCCTTCCGAAATAGGAAATGTGCTGTGATTGGTCAGCTGGCCCAGTGTGCGTTGATTGGCAGCCCTTAGCACGTGTTCGGGATGCTCCTTCATAACCGCGATCTCTACTCAAATGTCACGTGTCTGTTGCCTGTCTACCAGTGTATCTGTAGCGAAGTAAACAAACAAATTAGTAATAAAATTAAAAGCAATAGCTGACCATTCTCCATAACACGTCACTATTTACGTCTCATAACAAGAGTAAATGTCGCGTTACCAAGGCGACTGAATTGTTTGTATAAACATTCCAAGGATCTCCCGCGACTCTGACACACGGAAACCGTAACATTTCCCGCTCCGTTCGGCTCGACGGTGGAAACGGCCAATGTTAACGAACAAGAGGACTCTGCTGAACGGATTTCAAGCAACTACAGACTTTCCAAGCAGGGATTTCACACGACAGAGTGGTAAGTTTCTTGTTTTTTTTTTTAAAGAGAAGAGGAGAGGAGTGAGTGACTTCAGCATCTCGATGCATCAAAGGTAGGCAAAACTATATTTACATTATTTCGCCATTAGATTGAGGCAAATACTGTCTTTATGAGACATCGGTCAGTAGTGAAGACTTTTTTGAGCACGGAGAAGCAAGACGCAAATGACTAGCGTGTCAGAGCTAAACCCCCTAACGTTAACTGTTAAAATGTCAAGACATTCAAGCAGATTTTTATTACGAATATAGGACTGACTTGAAGGAAGATGCTATATCTACTGTAAATACTCTCTCACAATAATAATATAAAATAATATAATAAATTAACAATATTAATGAGAAGCTATGTTTGCGTTGCTAAGAGTGGTTGCTAGGGGCGCTGTGTAGTCCACAAAGGCGAAGTGCACTAACTAGGCTACGCAAACAAAGAAACGGAGAAAAAGGCCTCTAAAGTTTTAATACCAGCCAGTCAAACATGTTATGGGTAGATTATGTGGTAATGCATCTCCGAGACGGGACATAATTTAACCCAGATATTTTTAAACAAGACAGAACCAGAGATGGGACCAAGTCACACATGTGCAAGTCTCAAGTAAGTCTCAAGTCTTAACCTTCAAGTCTCAAGTAAGTCCCAAGTATTTTTTGGGGGGCAAGTCAAGTCAAGTCACAGGCTATGTCAAGTCAAGTCAAGTCTTGTAGTAGGTCAAGTCAAGTGCAAGTCAAGTCACCTTATTATTGTAATTTTACATGTAGAATCTGATCTTAATAAAGTGAAAAGACAAGATAAGTATTTGTCAGTAAATTACAATAATTTGGATTTGCATTGTAAATACTGATGTTCAGTAAAATACATCATGGAATCAAACAAAATTGTAACTTCATAAAATTATTTATTTTTCACTTCTGCCAACAGTGTTTGAAATGTTTTAATGTCAAAATGTCAAAATTTTCAACATTGAGTCCATGAAACAAATAACAGCTTAACATCCTACAGACTCCTCTCTGAACACCTCCCTCTCTCTCTCAAACACAGTTTACGAACAATATTAAACTTTGTTACATTTCTTCTCCTCTCTCTCTCTCTCTCTCTCTCTCTCTCTCTCTCTCTCTCTCTCTCTCACACACACACACTTTCTCTCTCACACACACACACACACTTTCTCTCTCACACACACACACACTTTCTCTCTCTCTCTCTCACACACACACACACACTCACTTTCTCTTCAAATTTTAAACATTTACAGGCTTCAAAAAATATAACAACTAATAATTTAAGTGAACTTAAAACAAACCTTGCATAAACCCATATTACATTTTTTGTCATATTATGTCATATTTTCCTGTGCCTTCCTGTCTAACAGGTATGAAATATACAGAAATTGAATAAGGTTATCAAACAGTCCGCACTGCATAAATATAAATTAAATATAGATGAATCCTTATTAAAGCTACAAGCATTGTTTAGTCAAGAGCAGTTAGTATTTTTTTTCTGTTCCCTTTGTTCTTTGGTTAACTTTACTGACAGAGAGAATTAGAGGTTGCTGTCACTTTAAGATCTGCCCCTGCTGACAGGATCTCGCGCATCTCATTCTCTCACTACTCTTTACTTTCACTTAAGATTTTATTTAACTCATTTAAGACTGTTCTTGTGGCGATACTTGACAAAACGGACATTTTGGCATACATGTGTGTTTTTGTTTGTTCAAGTGGCGAAATCAACTCGAGACTGGCGCGCTGTCTGTGCGATACTGGCGCTCGTCGTGTGTGTGTGTGAATCAGGAGGACATGGCAGCTCATTCTCTTTTGTCTTGTCACGCATAAATAGTTTTAAAGCATTTGCATGAATAAGAGCAGGATCATATGACGCTATAGCTTAAAGTCACCTGTTGTTGTTTCTGGCGTTTCGTCGCTGACTGTGCCACAACCGCAGAGGAGCAGAAACGAGCCTGTGTCGATGCGCGCGTCCACGTCCAGGAACGTCGCGTGCACACTCTAAAAATAGCTCACTGAAAGTTCTAATGAGCAGGTATCGCGGTCGCGGCACAGTCGGCGATTAAACGATAGAAACAACAGGTGACTTAATTAATTTGAGTTAAAAATCATAACAAAACGAATTTTAAAGTGGAGGGGACACAAACAGGATTTTGAAAGTGGGGGGGACATGTCCCCCCTGTCCCCATAGGAAATTATGCCCGTGTGGCTAAACAACTTTCTTTAATGTGCTATTTTAAAAAAAGAGCTGAGGAAGAAGACACGCCACTACCTTTTTATCTACTGAGTCCACCATAATGGCTACTTTTGCTATTATTAACTTACATTAGC
>JAQIUQ010001865.1:35000-55000 GCA_030378365.1 Hybognathus amarus | reverse complement strand
TGATTGCTGATTGTTATGTTTTTTTTGTATTTTGTCATAGATAGATAGATAGATAGATAGATAGATAGATAGATAGATAGATAGATAGATAGATAGATAGATAGATAGATAGATAGATAGATAGATAGCGTCCTTCCTAGTGAAGGGGTGGTGGTAGGGATAGATAGATAGCCTCGCGAGACCATCCTGATCTCGTGAGCTTTCAAGGTGTCACTCGCAGATCAGTCTGGATACTTTCCGTTAAAGAAAATTTGGGAGCAGTTCACCAAACGAACGTCCAATCAGCGTTGACTTTGAGGCGGGTTGAGGTGTGACGCAATCAAGCGGAAGCAACGCGATCTAGAAACATTTCCAGACAGCGGTAGTCCTAATTCTTTTAGCCGCTCGCTAATGCTTTTTTCTCTTGCATCCTTCTTGTGAAATATGGACCGGGCAGCTGAAATGGTGCCTTTTATTCGCAAATTGTAGTTACATAAACGGCAAATATCCTTTGCCGACATGTTGCTTATTTGCTGAGCTAACGAGCCTTTACCTGCAGCAGCAAGTTCAGTACGTCATGTGCTTCGTTGATCTGATTGGTTGATTTGGCCCGTCTATCACCAACATAGGCCAATCAGCTAACCAGTATTTTCGCCCCTTACCAAAACTTCTTCAACGGAAGGTTTCCAGATGGATATGCGGAGCAAATCCATCTGGTGGAGTCAGGTTAATAGATAGATAGATAGATAGATAGATAGATAGATAGATAGATAGATAGATAGATAGATAGATAGATAGATAGATAGATAGATAGATAGATAGATAGATAGATAGATAGATAGATAGATAGATAGATAGATAGATAGATAGATAGATAGATAGATAGATAGATAGATAGATAGGATTAGATAGATAGATAGATTAGATAGATAAGATAGATAGATAAGATAGATAGATAAGATAGATAGATAAGATAGATAGATAGATAGATAGATAGATAGATAGATAGATAGATAGATAGATAGATAGATAGATAGATAGATAGATAGATAGATAGATAGATAGATAGATAGATAGATAGATAGATAGATAGATAGATAGATAGATAGATAGATAGATAGATAGATAGATAGATAGATAGACTTTAGAGTCCTTCCCAGTGAAGGGGTGGTGGTGGGCATAGATTTTCACAATACAGATTGTATCAAAGCAGCTTCACATTGATAACATGAAAGTAGTACAACACAGATCAATAATATTGTTAAATATTAAATAAACCCAACTAAGCAAGCCAAAAGCAAGGCAACAGTGGCAAGGAACCAAAACTCCACAGCAGAAAGGCAGATGGGAAATAATTAGCATAGCTGATGTTCATAATGATTTCCATTATACAGGAGTCAGTGTTGGAAAATCACTATCTCACAAACTCTCCGCAACCCAATCATACGTGCCGACGTGCCGAACCGTTTGTCTAAAAGGCTGTCGAGCCCCGCTGGTGCGTTAAGCAGTTTCAGCGGCAAACGGTTCTGTATGGCATAACAGAGGACTAAAAGGTAAGCAGTTATGTGAATGCTTGACTAAAGAGATGCGTCTTTAGTCTAGTTTTAAACTGTGTCAGCGAGTCAGAGCCTCGAACCGTATCGGGAAGGCTATTCCAGAGTTTTGGAGCTAAATGCGAGAACGCCCTCCCTCCTTTAGTGGACTTAGATATCCTAGGAATGACCAGAAGCCTTGAATTTAGTGATCTTAGAGAACGCGGTGGATTGTAGGGCGAAAGAAGGTCCGTTAAGTACATTGGAGCTAAACCGTTTAGGGCTTTATAGGTTAGTAGTAGTATTTTGTAGTTGATGCGGAACTTAATAGGTAACCAGTGTAGAGATGATAAAATTGGTGTTATATGATCGTATTTTCTTGACCTAGTAAGAACTCTAGCGGCTGCATTTTGGACTAACTGTAGCTTGTTTATTGAGGATGCAGGACAACCGGCTAATAAAGCATTACAGTAATCTAGTCTCGAGGTCATAAATGCATGAACTAACTTTTCTGCATCAGAAACAGATAGCATGTTACGTAGCTTAGCAATGTTTCTAAGGTGGAAAAAGGCTGTTCTTGTAACATATGAAATATGATTTTCGAAAGACAAGTTGCGGTCTAGTATAACACCCAGGTCTTTTACTGTAGAGGATAAAGTAACAGGACATCCATCTATATTAAAGTTGTATTGTAAGAGGTTTTGTGAGTAGTTTTTTGGACCAATAAGTAAAACCTCCGTTTTATCTGAATTTAATAGCAGGAAATTACGCGTCATCCAGCATTTTATATCTTTGAGGCACTCTGTCAATTTAGATGAGTTAGTGTTTTCGTCTGGTCGTAATGAAATATATAATTGAGTATCATCAGCATAACAGTGGAAGTTAATTCCATGTTTTCTTATAATGTTACCAAGTGGCAGCATATATATTGAGAATAGCAGAGGGCCTAAAACAGATCCTTGCGGTACTCCATAGTCTACTGGCGTTATCTTTGAATTTTCCCCATTTAAACAAACAAAATGAGAACGGTCCGATAAGTACGATCTAAACCAGCTTAATGCCTGTCCCTGAACACCAGTGTAGTTTTGTAGTCGATCCAAGAGTATTTTATGATCTATAGTGTCGAACGCAGCGCTAAGATCAAGTAGGACTAGTATTGAGATACAGCCTTGGTCAGAAGCTAAAAGTAAATCATTTGTAATTTTAACTAGCGCAGTTTCTGTACTATGATGCGGTCTGAATCCTGACTGGAATTTTTCATAGATATCATTTTCTTGCAAAAAAGAGCACAATTGAGCGGACACAACTTTTTCTAGTATTTTTGACATAAATGGAAGATTTGAAATGGGTCTGTAATTTGCTAAGTTATTTGAATCTAATTGCGGTTTCTTAATGAGAGGTTTTATTACTGCCAGCTTGAATATTTTTGGAACATGACCTAAAGATAAAGACGAGTTAATAATATTGAGGAGAGGCTCTTCCACTACAGGTAACACTTCTTTCAGTAGTTTAGTGGGTATTGGATCTAATAAACATGTTGTTGGTTTAGATGCAATGATAAGTTTATTTAGCTCTTCCTGTCCTATCGTTGTAAAGCGGTGTAGTTGTTCTAGAGGAGCCATAATTGAGGTTGAATCATAAGACACCATAGAGGATTGTACATTTATAATTGTGTTTTGGATGCTTTCTATTTTCTCATTGAAGTAATTCATAAAATCATTACTACTAAACTGTAATGGTATATTTTGCTCTGGTGATGTCTGTTTATTTGTTAGTCTAGCCACGGTGTTAAATAAAAACCTTGGATTATTTTGGTTATTTTCTATTAGTTTGCAGAGATGCTCAGCCCTGGCTAGTTTTTAGAGCCTTTTTATAACGTGACATACTGTCTTTCCACGCTATTCTAAAGACCTCTAAATTAGTTTGTTTCCATTTACGCTCTAAGATACGAGTTTCTCTCTTGATAGCATGCGTATCACTGTTGTACCAGGGTGCTTTAGTTTTCTCTCTAACCTTTTTTAATCTAATTGGTGCAACAATATCTAATGTACTAGTGAAAATGGTGCTCAAACTGCTAGTCATTTCCTCTAATTCATCTGTTTGTTTGGGTTCACTGAGCAGCTTAGATAGATCAGGTAAGCTATTTGAGAATCTATCTATAGTGGTTGGAAGGATTGTTCTGCCTGGTCTATAACGCGGCGCAACATGACATATTTCGGCAGTACGTATTATGCAAGTCACCATGTAATGATCAGTGACATCATCGTTTTGCGGTATAATATTTATATCAGTTGGACTGGTTCCATATGATATAATTAAATCTAGTGTATGATTTAGATGATGAGTGGGACCACTGACGTTTTGTTTGACCCCAAAGGAGTTTAATAAGTCTGTAAACGCAGCCCCTAAAGCATCATTTGTATTATCTACGTGTATGTTAAAATCTCCAACAATTATTGCTTTATCGACATTCACCAATAGATCCAAGAGAAAGTCTGCAAACTCCTTTAGGAATTCAGCATATGGCCCTGGAGGTCTATATACAGTGGCCAAGGCTAGAGATAATATGGATTTCTTTCTTACATCTAAGAGCTGTAACATTTAGCACAAGTACTTCAAATGAATTAAACCTGTGACCTGTTTTCTGAGTAACATTAAAAATATCTTTATAGATTGTTGCAACACCGCCGCCGCGACCGATCAGACGAGGCTCATGCTTATAACAGGATCCTGGTGGACTAGACTCATTTAGACCAAAATACTCATTTGGTTTAAGCCAGGTTTCAGTAAGACACAGAACATCAAAATTATTATCTGTGACCATTTCATTTACAATAACCGCCTTAGGTGTGAGCGATCTAATGTTTGGAAGACCTAGCTTTAAGAATTGTTTTTGTTCACTGATATTTAGATTTTCTGGTTTAATTACAATAAGATTTTTGCTAGATCCTGCACTAGATTTATTGTTTGGCTTCACTAAACGAGGAATGGACACAGTTTCTATATAACGCTCCACACTAAGCATATTAGTTAAGTTTGGACAACAGAGGCTGTGATTTGGACTTCGACTTACCAGTCATCTGGTGCGTTAACGTCTCGGAGATGTTGTCCGACAGAACAGCCGCTCCGAATTCTGCACTGCGGTAAAGCCAGCCGCCACCCTAAAATGAGCGGTCAAACTCAGCCGCCCCTATATGTCGTGGTGCGCGTATACACTAGCTACAACGGTAAAACCGTCAGACCGTCATCTGGATTGAAAACAACTGATCTTCCGCGAAGGCTATTTCATATTAATTTATTCTTTCTTTCTGTCTGCCTGTACATAATTATCTGTCTGTACGTCTGTCTGTCCGTCCGTCCGTCCCGTCCGTGTCTGTCCGTCCGTACAATCTATCTATCTATCTATCTATCTATCTATCTATCTATCTATCTATCTATCTATCTATCCTAAAATAATAATATACTGTTGTGTCTAATACATTCAGAAAATTAATTTAAAAAAAAATCCTAGTTTACACTGACCAATTTCACCTCAGATGCAGAGTACACCTTCTCACCGTGTCACCTGCACAGTTTCAGGACATTCTGATGTTGTATTACAAAATAAGAGCCCTCCAAAATTCATTAATACACTCTTTTGGCTTTACATTCAGAAAATTAATTTAAAAAAAAATCCTAGTTTACACTGCACCAATTTCACCTCAGATGCAGAGTACACCTTCTCACCGTGTCACCTGCACAGTTTCAGGACATTCTGATGTCGTATTACAAAATAAGAGCCCTCCAAAAATCATTAATACACTCTTTTGGCTTTACATTCAGAAAATTAATTAAAAAAAATCCTAGTTTACACTGCCCAATTTCACCTCAGATGCAGAGTACACCTTCTCACCGTGTCACCTGCACAGTTTCAGGACATTCTGATGTCGTATTACAAAATAAGAGCCCTCCAAAAATCATTAATACACTCTTTTGGCTTTACATTCAGAAAATTAATAATAAAAAAAAAATCCTAGTTTACACTGCCCAATTTCACCTCAGATGCAGAGTACACCTTCTCACCGTGTCACCTGCACAGTTTCAGGACATTCTGATGTTGTATTACAAAATAGGAGCCCTCCAAAAATCATTAATACACTCTTTTGGCTTTACATTCAGAAAATTAATAATTAAAAAAAAATCCTAGTTTACACTGACCAATTTCACCTCAGATGCAGAGTACACCTTCTCACCATGTCACCTGCACAGTTTCAGGACATTCTGATGTTGTATTACAAAATAAGAGCCCTCCAAAATTCATTAATACACTATTTTGGCTTTACATTCTGAAAATTAATTTAAAAAAAATCCTAGTTTACACTGACCAATTTCACCTCAGATGCAGAGTACACCTTCTCACCGTGTCACCTGCACAGTTTCAGGACATTCTGATATCGTATTACAAAATAAGAGCCCTCCAAAATTCATTAATACACTTTTTTGGCTTTACATTCAGAAAATTAATTTAAAAAAAAATCCTAGTTTACACTGCCCAATTTCACCTCAGATGCAGAGTACACCTTCTCACCGTGTCACCTGCACAGTTTCAGGACATTCTGATGTCGTATTACAAAATAAGAGCCCTCCAAAAATCATTAATACACTGTTTTAGCTTTACATTCAGAAAATTAATTAAAAAAAATCCTAGTTTACACTGCCCAATTTCACCTCAGATGCAGAGTACACCTTCTCACCGTGTCACCTGCACAGTTTCAGGACATTCTGATGTCGTATTACAAAATAAGAGCCCTCCAAAAATCATTAATACACTCTTTTGGCTTTACATTCAGAAAATTAATAATAATAAAAAAAATCCTAGTTTACACTGACCAATTTCACCTCAGATGGAGAGTACACCTTCTCACCTTGTCACCTGCACAGTTTCAGGACATTCTGATGTTGTATTACAAAATAGGAGCCCTCCAAAATTCATTAATACACTCTTTTGGCTTTACATTCAGAAAATTATTATTTATAAAAAATCCTAGTTTACACTGCACAATTTCACCTCAGATGCAGAGTACACCTTCTCACCGTGTCACCTGCACAGTTTCAGGACATTCTGATGTCGTATTACAAAATAAGAGTCCTCCAAAACTCATTAATACACTATTTTGGCTTTACATTCAGAAAATTTATTTAAAAAAAAATCCTAGTTTACACTGACCAATTTCACCTCAGATGCAGAGTACACCTTCTCACCGTGTCACCTGCACAGTTTCAGGACATTCTGATGTCGTATTACAAAATAAGAGCCCTCCAAAATTCATTAATACACTCTTTTGGCTTTACATTCTGAAAATTAATTTAAAAAAAAATCCTAGTTTACACTGACCAATTTCACCTCAGATGGAGAGTACACCTTCTCACCGTGTCACCTGCACAGTTTCAGGACATTCTGATGTCGTATTACAAAATAAGAGCCCTCCAAAATTCATTAATACGCTCTTTTGGCTTTACATTCAGAAAATTATTTTTTTTAAAAATCATAGTTTACACTGCACAATTTCACCTCAGATGCAGAGTACACCTTCTCACCATGTCACCTGCACAGTTTCAGGACATTCTGATGTTGTATTACAAAATAAGAGCCCTCCAAAATTCATTAATACACTCTTTTGGCTTTACATTCTGAAAATTAATTTAAAAAAAAATCCTAGTTTACACTGACCAATTTCACCTCAGATGGAGAGTACACCTTCTCACCGTGTCACCTGCACAGTTTCAGGACATTCTGATGTTGTATTACAAAATAGGAGCCCTCCAAAAATCATTAATACACTCTTTTGGCTTTACATTCAGAAAATTAATTTAAAAAAAATCCTAGTTTACACTGCCCAATTTCACCTCAGATGCAGAGTACACCTTCTCACCGTGTCACCTGCACAGTTTCAGGACATTCTGATGTCGTATTACAAAATAAGAGCCCTCCAAAATTCATTAATACACTCTTTTGGCTTTACATTCAGAAAATTAATTTAAAAAAAATCCTAGTTTACACTGCCCAATTTCACCTCAGATGCAGAGTACACCTTCTCACCGTGTCACCTGACAGCAGCTTTCAGTGATGCACAGTTTCAGGACATTCTGATGTTGTATTACAAAATAAGAGCCCTCCAAAAATCATTAATACACTCTTTTGGCTTTACATTCAGAAAATTAATTTAAAAAAAATCCTAGTTTACACTGCCCAATTTCACCTCAGATGCAGAGTACACCTTCTCACCGTGTCACCTGCACAGTTTCAGGACATTCTGATGTCGTATTACAAAATAAGAGCCCTCCAAAAATCATTAATACACTCTTTTGGCTTTACATTCAGAAAATTAATTAAAAAAAATCCTAGTTTACACTGCCCAATTTCACCTCAGATGCAGAGTACACCTTCTCACCGTGTCACCTGCACAGTTTCAGGACATTCTGATGTCGTATTACAAAATAAGAGCCCTCCAAAAATCATTAATACACTCTTTTGGCTTTACATTCAGAAAATTAATAATAAAAAAAAATCCTAGTTTACACTGCCCAATTTCACCTCAGATGCAGAGTACACCTTCTCACCGTGTCACCTGCACAGTTTCAGGACATTCTGATGTTGTATTACAAAATAGGAGCCCTCCAAAAATCATTAATACACTCTTTTGGCTTTACATTCAGAAAATTAATAATAAAAAAAAATCCTAGTTTACACTGACCAATTTCACCTCAGATGCAGAGTACACCTTCTCACCATGTCACCTGCACAGTTTCAGGACATTCTGATGTTGTATTACAAAATAAGAGCCCTCCAAAATTCATTAATACACTCTTTTGGCTTTACATTCTGAAAATTAATTTAAAAAAAATCCTAGTTTACACTGACCAATTTCACCTCAGATGCAGAGTACACCTTCTCACCGTGTCACCTGCACAGTTTCAGGACATTCTGATGTCGTATTACAAAATAAGAGCCCTCCAAAATTCATTAATACACTCTTTTGGCTTTACATTCAGAAAATTAATTTAAAAAAAAATCCTAGTTTACACTGCCCAATTTCACCTCAGATGCAGAGTACACCTTCTCACCGTGTCACCTGCACAGTTTCAGGACATTCTGATGTCGTATTACAAAATAAGAGCCCTCCAAAAATCATTAATACACTGTTTTGGCTTTACATTCAGAAAATTAATTAAAAAAAATCCTAGTTTACACTGCCCAATTTCACCTCAGATGCAGAGTACACCTTCTCACCGTGTCACCTGCACAGTTTCAGGACATTCTGATGTCGTATTACAAAATAAGAGCCCTCCAAAAATCATTAATACACTCTTTTGGCTTTACATTCAGAAAATTAATAATAATAAAAAAATCCTAGTTTACACTGACCAATTTCACCTCAGATGGAGAGTACACCTTCTCACCGTGTCACCTGCACAGTTTCAGGACATTCTGATGTTGTATTACAAAATAGGAGCCCTCCAAAAATCATTAATACACTCTTTTGGCTTTACATTCAGAAAATTAATAATAAAAAAAAATCCTAGTTTACACTGACCAATTTCACCTCAGATGCAGAGTACACCTTCTCACCGTGTCACCTGCACAGTTTCAGGACATTCTGATGTTGTATTACAAAATAAGAGCCCTCCAAAATTCATTAATACACTCTTTTGGCTTTACATTCTGAAAATTAATTTAAAAAAAATCCTAGTTTACACTGACCAATTTCACCTCAGATGCAGAGTACACCTTCTCACCGTGTCACCTGCACAGTTTCAGGACATTCTGATGTCGTATTACAAAATAAGAGCCCTCCAAAATTCATTAATACACTCTTTTGGCTTTACATTCAGAAAATTAATTTAAAAAAAATCCTAGTTTACACTGCCCAATTTCACCTCAGATGCAGAGTACACCTTCTCACCGTGTCACCTGCACAGTTTCAGGACATTCTGATGTCGTATTACAAAATAAGAGCCCTCCAAAAATCATTAATACACTGTTTTAGCTTTACATTCAGAAAATTAATTAAAAAAAATCCTAGTTTACACTGCCCAATTTCACCTCAGATGCAGAGTACACCTTCTCACCGTGTCACCTGCACAGTTTCAGGACATTCTGATGTCGTATTACAAAATAAGAGCCCTCCAAAAATCATTAATACACTCTTTTGGCTTTACATTCAGAAAATTAATAATAATTAAAAAAATCCTAGTTTACACTGACCAATTTCACCTCAGATGGAGAGTACACCTTCTCACCTTGTCACCTGCACAGTTTCAGGACATTCTGATGTTGTATTACAAAATAGGAGCCCTCCAAAATTCATTAATACACTCTTTTGGCTTTACATTCAGAAAATTATTTTTTTTAAAAATCCTAGTTTACACTGCACAATTTCACCTCAGATGCAGAGTACACCTTCTCACCGTGTCACCTGCACAGTTTCAGGACATTCTGATGTCGTATTACAAAATAAGAGTCCTCCAAAACTCATTAATACACTATTTTGGCTTTACATTCAGAAAATTTATTTAAAAAAAAATCCTAGTTTACACTGACCAATTTCACCTCAGATGCAGAGTACACCTTCTCACCGTGTCACCTGCACAGTTTCAGGACATTCTGATGTCGTATTACAAAATAAGAGCCCTCCAAAATTCATTAATACACTCTTTTGGCTTTACATTCTGAAAATTAATTAAAAAAAAAATCCTAGTTTACACTGACCAATTTCACCTCAGATGGAGAGTACGCCTTCTCACTGTGTCACCTGCACAGTTTCAGGACATTCTGATGTTGTATTACAAAATAAGAGCCCTCCAAAATTCATTAATACACTCTTTTGGCTTTACATTCAGAAAATTAATTTTTTTAAAAATCATAGTTTACACTGCACAATTTCACCTCAGATGCAGAGTACACCTTCTCACCATGTCACCTGCACAGTTTCAGGACATTCTGATGTTGTATTACAAAATAAGAGCCCTCCAAAATTCATTAATACACTCTTTTGGCTTTACATTCTGAAAATTAATTAAAAAAAAATCCTAGTTTACACTGACCAATTTCACCTCAGATGGAGAGTACACCTTCTCACCGTGTCACCTGCACAGTTTCAGGACATTCTGATGTTGTATTACAAAATAGGAGCCCTCCAAAAATCATTAATACACTCTTTGGCTTTACATTCAGAAAATTAATAATAAAAAAAAAATCCTAGTTTACACTGACCAATTTCACCTCAGATGCAGAGTACACCTTCTCACCATGTCACCTGCACAGTTTCAGGACATTCTGATGTTGTATTACAAAATAAGAGCCCTCCAAAATTCATTAATACACTATTTTGGCTTTACATTCTGAAAATTAATTTAAAAAAAATCCTAGTTTACACTGACCAATTTCACCTCAGATGCAGAGTACACCTTCTCACCGTGTCACCTGCACAGTTTCAGGACATTCTGATATCGTATTACAAAATAAGAGCCCTCCAAAATTCATTAATACGCTTTTTGGCTTTACATTCAGAAAATTAATTTAAAAAAAATCCTAGTTTACACTGCCCAATTTCACCTCAGATGCAGAGTACACCTTCTCACCGTGTCACCTGCACAGTTTCAGGACATTCTGATGTCGTATTACAAAATAAGAGCCCTCCAAAAATCATTAATACACTGTTTTAGCTTTACATTCAGAAAATTAATTAAAAAAAATCCTAGTTTACACTGCCCAATTTCACCTCAGATGCAGAGTACACCTTCTCACCGTGTCACCTGCACAGTTTCAGGACATTCTGATGTCGTATTACAAAATAAGAGCCCTCCAAAAATCATTAATACACTCTTTTGGCTTTACATTCAGAAAATTAATAATAATAAAAAAAATCCTAGTTTACACTGACCAATTTCACCTCAGATGGAGAGTACACCTTCTCACCTTGTCACCTGCACAGTTTCAGGACATTCTGATGTTGTATTACAAAATAGGAGCCCTCCAAAATTCATTAATACACTCTTTTGGCTTTACATTCAGAAAATTATTTTTTAAAAAATCCTAGTTTACACTGCACAATTTCACCTCAGATGCAGAGTACACCTTCTCACCGTGTCACCTGCACAGTTTCAGGACATTCTGATGTCGTATTACAAAATAAGAGTCCTCCAAAACTCATTAATACACTATTTTGGCTTTACATTCAGAAAATTTATTTAAAAAAAATCCTAGTTTACACTGACCAATTTCACCTCAGATGCAGAGTACACCTTCTCACCGTGTCACCTGCACAGTTTCAGGACATTCTGATGTCGTATTACAAAATAAGAGCCCTCCAAATTCATTAATACACTCTTTTGGCTTTACATTCTGAAAATTAATTAAAAAAAAAATCCTAGTTTACACTGACCAATTTCACCTCAGATGGAGAGTACGCCTTCTCACTGTGTCACCTGCACAGTTTCAGGACATTCTGATGTTGTATTACAAAATAAGAGCCCTCCAAAATTCATTAATACGCTCTTTTGGCTTTACATTCAGAAAATTATTTTTTTTAAAAATCATAGTTTACACTGCACAATTTCACCTCAGATGCAGAGTACACCTTCTCACCATGTCACCTGCACAGTTTCAGGACATTCTGATGTTGTATTACAAAATAAGAGCCCTCCAAAATTCATTAATACACTCTTTTGGCTTTACATTCTGAAAATTAATTAAAAAAAAATCCTAGTTTACACTGACCAATTTCACCTCAGATGGAGAGTACACCTTCTCACCGTGTCACCTGCACAGTTTCAGGACATTCTGATGTTGTATTACAAAATAAGAGTCCTCCAAAATCCATTAACACACTGTTTTAGCTTTACATTCAGAAAATTGATTAAAAAAAAATTCAGGGCTGGGAAAGATTAATCACCGATTAATCGCATCCACAAATAAAAGTTTGTGTATACATAATATATGTGTAGTGTGAAATTATTTTGTATATATAAATACACACATATGCATGTATATATTTAAGAAAAATGTGTTATTAATATATCAAATATTTATATTTATGTATAATATTAATTTTGTATAAATATATATAAAGTATATACATGCAAATATTTCTTAAATGTTTACATGCATGTGTGTGTATTTATATATATAAAATAATTATACACATTACACACACATATATTATGTAAACACAAACTTTTATTTTGGATGCGATTAACATGATTAATCTTTCCAGGCTAAAAAAATCCTAGTTTACACTGACCAATTTCACCTCAGATGCAGAGTACACCTTCTAACCGTGTCACCTGCACAGTTTCAGGACATTCTGATGTTGTATTACAAAATAAGAGTCCTCCAAAATCCATTAATACACTGTTTTAGCTTTACATTCAGAAAATTAATTTAAAAAAAATCCTAGTTTACACTGCACAATTTCACCTCAGATGGAGAGTACACCTTCTCACCGTGTCACCTGCACAGTTTCAGGACATTCTGATGTTGTATTACAAAATAGGAGCCCTCCAAAATTCATTAATACGCACAACAAAACAGTGTTTTAATGAATTTTGGAGGGCTCTTATTTTGTAATACGACATCAGAATGTCCTGAAACTGTGCAGGTGACAAGGTGAGAAGGTGTACTCTCCATCTGAGGTGAAATTGGTCAGTGTAAACTAGGATTTTTTTTTAATTAATTTTCAGAATGTAAAGCCAAAAGAGTGTATTAATGATTTTTGGAGGGCTCTTATTTTGTAATACAACATCAGAATGTCCTGAAACTGTGCAGGTGACACGGTGAGAAGGTGTACTCTGCATCTGAGGTGAAATTGGGCAGTGTAAACTAGGATTTTTTTTTAAATTAATTTTCTGAATATGAAGCCAAAAGAGTGTATTAATGAATTTTGGAGGGCTCTTACTTTGTAATACGACATCAGAATGTCCTGAAACTGTGCAGGTGACATGGTGAGAAGGTGTACTCTGCATCTGAGGTGAAATTGTGCAGTGTAAACTAGGACTTTTTTTTAAATTAATTTTCTGAATGTAAAGCCAAAAGAGCGTATTAATGAATTTTGGAGGGCTCCTATTTTGTAATACAACATCAGAATGTCCTGAAACTGTGCAGGTGACACGGTGAGAAGGTGTACTCTCCATCTGAGGTGAAATTGGTCAGTGTAAACTAGGATTTTTTTTAAATTAATTTTCTGAATGTAAAGCTAAAACAGTGTATTAATGAATTTTGGAGGGCTCTTATTTTGTAATACAACATCAGAATGTCCTGAAACTGTGCAGGTGACATGGTGAGAAGGTGTACTCTGCATCTGAGGTGAAATTGTGCAGTGTAAACTAGGATTTTTTATAAAAATTAATTTTCTGAATGTAAAGCCAAAAGAGTGTATTAATGATTTTTGGAGGGCTCTTATTTTGTAATACGACATCAGAATGTCCTGAAACTGTGCAGGTGACACGGTGAGAAGGTGTACTCTGCATCTGAGGTGAAATTGGGCAGTGTAAACTAGGATTTTTTTTTAAATTAATTTTCTGAATATGAAGCCAAAAGAGTGTATTAATGAATTTTGGAGGGCTCTTACTTTGTAATACGACATCAGAATGTCCTGAAACTGTGCAGGTGACATGGTGAGAAGGTGTACTCTGCATCTGAGGTGAAATTGTGCAGTGTAAACTAGGATTTTTTTTAAATTAATTTTCTGAATGTAAAGCCAAAGAGTGTATTAATGAATTTTGGAGGGCTCTTATTTTGTAATACAACATCAGAATGTCCTGAAACTGTGCAGGTGACATGGTGAGAAGGTGTACTCTGCATCTGAGGTGAAATTGTGCAGTGTAAACTAGGATTTTTAAAAAAAATAATTTTCTGAATGTAAAGCCAAAAGAGTGTATTAATGAATTTTGGAGGGCTCCTATTTTGTAATACAACATCAGAATGTCCTGAAACTGTGCAGGTGACAAGGTGAGAAGGTGTACTCTGCATCTGAGGTGAAATTGGGCAGTGTAAACTAGGATTTTTTTTAAAATTAATTTTCTGAATGTAAAGCCAAAAGAGTGTATTAATGATTTTTGGAGGGCTCCTATTTTGTAATACAACATCAGAATGTCCTGAAACTGTGCAGGTGACACGGTGAGAAGGTGTACTCTGCATCTGAGGTGAAATTGGTCAGTGTAAACTAGGATTTTTTAAAAATTAATTTTCTGAATGTAAAGCCAAAAGAGTGTATTAATGAATTTTGGAGGGCTCTTATTTTGTAATACAACATCAGAATGTCCTGAAACTGTGCAGGTGACACGGTGAGAAGGTGTACTCTGCATCTGAGGTGAAATTGGTCAGTGTAAACTAGGATTTTTTTTTATTATTAATTTTCTGAATATAAAGCTAAAACAGTGTATTAATGAATTTTGGAGGGCTCTTATTTTGTAATACGACATCAGAATGTCCTGAAACTGTGCAGGTGACACGGTGAGAAGGTGTACTCTGCATCTGAGGTGAAATTGTGCAGTGTAAACTAGGACTTTTTTTTAATTAATTTTCTGAATGTAAAGCCAAAACAGTGTATTAATGAATTTTGGAGGGCTCTTATTTTTGTAATACGACATCAGAATGTCCTGAAACTGTGCAGGTGACACGGTGAGAAGGTGTACTCTGCATCTGAGGTGAAATTGGTCAGTGTAAACTAGGATTTTTTTTATATATATATAATTTTCTGAATGTAAAGCCAAAATAGCGTATTAATGAATTTTGGAGGGCTCCTATTTTGTAATACAACATCAGAATGTCCTGAAACTGTGCAGGTGACACGGTGAGAAGGTGTACTCTGCATCTGAGGTGAAATTGTGCAGTGTAAACTAGGATTTTTTTTTAATTAATTTTCAGAATGTAAAGCTAAAACAGTGTATTAATGAATTTTGGAGGGCTCTTATTTTGTAATACGACATCAGAATGTCCTGAAACTGTGCAGGTGACACGGTGAGAAGGTGTACTCTGCATCTGAGGTGAAATTGGTCAGTGTAAACTAGGATTTTTTTTTTAATTAATTTTCAGAATGTAAAGCTAAAACAGTGTATTAATGATTTTTGGAGGGCTCTTATTTTGTAATACGACATCAGAATGTCCTGAAACTGTGCAGGTGATGAGAAGGTGTACTCTCCATCTGAGGTGAAATTGGTCAGTGTAAACTAGGATTTTTTTTAAATTAATTTTCTGAATGTAAAGCCAAAAGAGTGTATTAATGATTTTTGGAGGGCTCTTATTTTGTAATACGACATCAGAATGTCCTGAAACTGTGCAGGTGACACGGTGAGAAGGTGTACTCTGCATCTGAGGTGAAATTGGGCAGTGTAAACTAGGATTTTTTTTTAATCAATTTTCTGAATGTAAAGCTAAAACAGTGTATTAATGGATTTTGGAGGACTCTTATTTTGTAATACAACATCAGAATGTCCTGAAACTGTGCAGGTGACACGGTGAGAAGGTGTACTCTGCATCTGAGGTGAAATTGGGCAGTGTAAACTAGGATTTTTTTTTAATTAATTTTCTGAATGTAAAGCTAAAACAGTGTATTAATGAATTTTGGGGGGCTCTTATTTTGTAATACAACATCAGAATGTCCTGAAACTGTGCAGGTGACACGGTGAGAAGGTGTACTCTGCATCTGAGGTGAAATTGGTCAGTGTAAACTAGGATTTTTTTAAATTAATTTTCTGAATGTATTAGACACAACAGTATATTATTATTTTAGGATAGATAGATATAGATAGATAGATAGATAGATAGATAGATAGATAGATAGATAGATAGATAGATAGATAGATAGATAGATAGATAGATAGATAGATGGACGGACACGAACGGACGGACAGACGGACGAGACGGACAGACAGGACGTACAGACAGATAATTATGTACAGGCAGACAGAAAGAAAGAATAAATTAATATGAAATAGCCTTCGCCGGAAGATCAGTTGTTTTCAATCCAGATGACGGTCTGACGGTTTTACCGTTGTAGCTAGTGTATACGCGCACCACGACATATAGGGGCGGCTGAGTTTGACCGCTCATTTTCAGGGTGGCGGCTGGCTTTACCGCAGTGATTCTGCTGCTGGGTGGAGTCCGTCTGCCCGGTACAGCCTGGGTCGCTCCCAAAACAGATGCCAATTATTTACAAAGAGCAGTTTCTGTTCATTACACATTAACATTAGCCATTCATTAAATGCAAAAAGTCTACTGAACCTTTCCTGTCCTTGTCTGTACGTGGGAAGCGGTCCGGACACGATGATCGTTGCTTTAGGCGCTGTGGTGTATACTGTCTCGATCAGGCTCATGTAGTCCTTCTTCAGAACCTCGGTCTGCCGCAGCCTGATGTCGTTCGCTCCCGCTTCCAGCACAACAGCTCCGATGCCGCGTGTCACCGCCCACGATCTCGGGAACCTGAGCGGCGATATCAAGAACACGGGCACCGGGGAAACAGTGTGTGCGTACATTACCTTTACACGAAGTAGCACGGACATGACGGACCATGGATGTCCCGATGATCACGGCGTCATCGCGTTCCGGCTCGCGAAGAGGGAGAAGCGATTCCGAGTGGAGATCTCGAAGACCGGGAGGGGCGGAGAGGCAGCTCTGGTCCTGGCTCGTGTCCTCCGCTGCGTGATCCATGCTCCACGGGCCGGAGTCGGAGTGAAAGAAGGCCGGGCTGATCGCGTTCGTCCTGGGCAGAGGAGCATACGGAGTGGATGAGGAAGTACTAACAGAGTTAACGTTACTAACCACTGAGTTGTGAGGGTCGGCGCGTGAAGCTTCAAGCGTTGAACGCCGGTCCAACAGCTCGGCTTGCTTCATCAGGAGACTGCGGATCTGCTTCTCGACGCGTTCCAGCTCCTGCTTCACCGTGAAGAGCTCGAATGTGTCCTCACCTGCACACAGAGGTAACGTTAGACTCTCATCCGATGTGTTCGCCATTATAAAAGATGAACAGTAAGTCAATATCCCGACTAATTTAGGACTGAATGCCAGATGCAACCCGTATGCTCAGCGTCTCGATAGGCGAAGGCCACGCGTGGAATGCTAGCGGGCTAAAGGCTAGTAGCCTAGATTCGAAAAATTGGATCTAAGTAGCGATATCAAAGCAATCCAATTGTTTTTTATAAGGAATAGTATCGAGGATAAGTTCACATGATAGAAAAATAGAAAGTGCTAGTTTATAAATGAGTGGTAAAGAAGAAAATTGAAGATTAATGAAGAAATCCTCCGGAGCTACAAACACGAATACAGATCGCACGCGCATGCGCTCAATGTAATCCTGAGTGTGTGATGTTATGGCGTTCCGATAGGTTCTTTAATATAACTTTGCAACATGCACTCGTCTCAATGAACGTGACGTCTGCGTCTGCCGAACGTGACATCTGCGTCTGCCGCACGCCTCGTCTGCATCTGCAACATCACTCGTTCGTCTGCCGAACGTCTCGTCTGCGTCTGCCGAACGTGACGTCTGCGTCTGCTGCGGGGAGCGGGGGTGTACCAAATAGCTCATAAGGAATGCATAGGCCTACTGCTCTTCAATTATGTTTGTTTATAAATTAAGTAAAATGTACTCCCTGTAAAATGTATCAGAAAATGCGCACAAATTAAGAATATTCAACAAAATAGACACTAAAAAAAAATGTGAGCAGTTTATAATGTTTAGTAGCAGATAGAATTAACATTTTACACCCAGAAGGAGGAAGCAGATGTTGAAATGTAGTGTGGATGCCAGTTCGGGACCGATGCCTTGAAAAAACTAGATTATTTGCACTTGATTATTATCCGATTTGCACGTCATGTAGGGTCTACTTTTTATTATTAATAACTGTTGTCAAATTAAAAATGTTTTCTGTAACTTTCTCTCATTTTACCATGGGTGCGCTTTGCCAGGACTGCTGTTTAGCCTACTTGTGTGTGCAAGCAAGGGCTTGAACATTTATTAAACTAGTAGAATACTTTCCAAGCCGTTAGGCTACTTATAGGTCTTATGAATTATTACGCTTGTAATATAAAAAATAAACATATTAGAATAACTTTTAAAATTGTGTGAACACGAAGCAGTTCTTCCAGACCCATTCAAACTAAAATGAAAACATTACACTATTTGAGAAATCTAAGCATATTTACGGCCTTTATTTTAAAATAATAAAAAGAGTAATTTAAGACATAAGGACAGGGTGACCCTGATATTGACGGAAATCTGTCGTAGGTACTCCCATATTGACGCACAACTTGAATCCCTGTATATGAAGTGTATAATATAAAATTACAGGCTACATTATACACTCACCGGCCACTTTATTAGGTACCCATGCTAGTAACGGGTTGGACCCCCTTTTGCCTTCAGAACTGCCTCAATTCTTCGTGGCATAGATTCAACAAGGTGCTGGAAGCATTCCTCAGGGAGTTTGGTCCATATTGACATGATGGCATCACACAGTTGCCGCAGATTTGTCGGCTGCACATCCATGATGCAGAATCTCCGTTCCACCACATCCCAAAGATGCTCTATTGGATTGAGATCTGGTGACTGTGGAGGCCATTTGAGTACAGCGAACTCATTGTCATGTTCAAGAAACCAGTCTGAGATGATTCCAGCTTTATGACATGGTGCATTATCCTGCTGAAAGTAGCCATCAGAAGTGGGTACATTGTGGTCATAAAGGGATGGACATGGTCAGCAACAATACTCAGGTAGGCTGTGGCATTGCAACGATGCTCAATTGGTACCAAGGGGCCCAAAGAGTGCCAAGAAAATATTCCCCACACCATGACACCACCACCACCAGCCTGAACAGTTGATACAAGGCAGGATGGATCCATGCTTTCATGTTGTAGACGCCAAATTCTGACCCTACCATCCGAATGTCGCATCAGAAATCGAGACTCATCAGACCAGGCAACGTTTTTCCAATCTTCTATTGTCCAATTTTGATGAGCTTGTGCAAATTGTAGCCTCAGTTTCCTGTTCTTAGCTGAAAGGAGTGGCACCCGGTGTGGTCTTCTGCTGCTGTAGCCCATCTGCCTCAAAGTTCGAGGTACTGTGCATTCAGAGATGCTCTTCTGCCCACCTTGGTTGTAACGGGTGGTTATTTGAGTCACTGTTGCCCTTCTATCAGCTCGAACCAGTCTGGCCATTCTCCTCTGACCTCTGGCATCAACAAGGCATTTCCGCCCACAGAACTGCCGCTCACTGGATGTCTTTTCTTTTTCGGACCATTCTCTGTAAACCCTAGAGATGGTTGTGCGTGAAAATTCCAGTAGATTAGCAGTTTCTGAAATACTCAGACCAGCCCTTCTGGCACCAACAATCATGCCACGTTCAAAGTCACTCAAATCACCTTTCTTCCCCATACTGATGCTCGGTTTGAACTGCAGGAGATTGTCTTGACCATGTCTACATGCCTAAATGCACTGAGTTGCTGCCGTGTGATTGG
>JAQIUQ010001865.1:0-27500 GCA_030378365.1 Hybognathus amarus | reverse complement strand
AATTCGCGAGTTAACTATGACATTAATGCGATTGATCGCGATTAAATATTTTGAATCGCTTTGACAGAACAACTAATACTATCAGGGTTGGGAACCGAGACCCGGTTCTCCCAGAACCGGTTGTGTTTTTGAAAAAAATACAGAACCGTGCAGAAAATTCCTGAGTTTTGGTTCCTGAAAACTGGTTCCTGATGCCGATGCGATATCATCATGTGGGCGAAGTGCTGGGAGTAGATTATCCTTTAGCGTCTCACCTCAAGACGCAGAAAGAGAGAGAGTAGAGCTGCATGATTATCTTTAAAAGATTTCGATTCCAACACCTAACTATTACGCCGTCTTATTCCTAAATGACAAAAACTTCACCACTGAAGTTGCGATTTGCTCTCACACACGCTGCATTTGTCACACACACAGACACGCTCACGCGCGTCGAGTCACTCTCTAGCCTACATTCAAATCAGTTTGCGCTGAGAGAGAGAGCAGTTGTCGATATGAAACTGCTTTACAATCACACAGTATCAATATTTATGTGTTACACATATTCAAATGATTAACATTACAGAATTAGTAAGATTATAGTTTGAGTAAACACTGACGGTAGTCACAGATGCAGTCTATCTTTTTTGTGTTCAGAATTTACAAAATATATACAATGAGCGAGTGCATCATAATGTTTTTTTATTTTTTTTTCAAACCGTGTTTTTGTCTTACCTTGAATCACTATGTAAAACCTGTAATAAGTGTTAATACTCTGACTTCTTGTTTAGACTGGCCGACGGATCGCAGCCACAGTCATGGACATAAACAGAGAAAAGTAGCTCCGGCAACAATGTTCTTCCGCAAAGACGCATGCAGTTCTGCTTATTAACTGCTAGAGCGCCGATTTATCCAGTAATGAAATAAGTAAAGTCTTTATAAATCAATCATTCAAACCATTTAAAAAAAATAATCTGTTCTATACACATCTTACATGTGTGTTCAAGCATATTCTACCCCTTCTGAGAGGGTATTCTTCACTGTTGGAGATACAATAAAGGAGAGGTCCTAAATTATTATAGAGAATGCAGAATTTTTTTATTTCCTTTAAAAAAATAAAAAATAAAAAAATATATATATTGTCATTAATTTGTCAAGTACTATAAGAAATAAACACAAAAAGGATTGTGGATTTTTCTCTTACTAATATTTGGGAACCAGAACCGGAATCGTTTGTTGGAACCGGAATCGGAACCGGAAAATTTCTCACGATTCCCAACCCTAGATATTTAGATACATAGAGTCCTTCGAAGTGAAGGAGGTGGTGGTGGGCATAGATAGATAGATAGATAGATAGATAGATAGATAGATAGATAGATAGATAGATAGATAGATAGATAGATAGATAGATAGATAGATAGATAGATAGATAGATAGATAGATAGATAGATAGATCAGATAGAGGCGAAGGAGGTGGTGGTGGGCATATATAGATTTCTTGGAGCTCTCCAGCACTGTGTATTTAGATTTATAATCCTTTCTTAAGGAGGTTCCAGGATAATATTTTAAAACCCATTGGTTTTTAATTATATGCAATTAATACACAAATGAAACAGTATGTGATTTAGCAGCAGTTTGTTTGACTGTACGTAGAGTAAACGGCATAACAAGTGTTTATATTCTGTACCCATATAGTTCTAGGCTTTTTGATTTCGGGAGAGTTAAGCCCTGATACAAAAATTGGGAAAATAGGGCCATATCCCCTATATATCAGCAGCTTTCAGTCTCTTCTACAAAACCAGAAACTTCCTGATGAGGTAAAAGAAAAACAAACCAAAAAATAATACTTTCTATTATATTTAATACATTTTTACATACTGTCTGTATATTTATAATACCGTATTTAAACATTATAGCCTACTGTATAAACATCTATTTAATTAATTTTTTTAACCTTTTTTAAACGTTTCAGATCATGGATGCCATATTTTACCTGTTCAGCATTGTAATATAACCTTATCTACACATTTTATGTCAGAAAACACATATTCAATTAAACTCATGACATTCATTTTTACTACCTCAATTTTTAAAACATAACATTTCATGTGTAATTTAGAAGGCAACGGGTTTAGTGGCAATCATTAGCCACACCTTGAACAATATTCTTGATAGGAAGGTCAGGGCAACAAGTCATAGTTTTGTGAAGGTAAAAATTACTTTTACAGTATTATTTTGGTAACGCTTTAGATTACAGCCTGGAAAGTACTGCATAATTAAAGCGATTTTACAGTGTAACTTTCTGTAATTATAGTGTACCAATAAAGTACTGTTTTCATTACTGAATGATTCAGCATTTTGAACGAATTGGTTGACTCAAAGGTTCAATGACCCCTTCATTAACATCTGTCTCATTCTTGAATGAATCAATCGTTTAAATGAATCGTTTGAATTAATGAATCAATGACTCACTCATTAATACGGCCGCCTGCCGCCACCTATTGGCGGTTTAGTGTTATGTTTATAAGTAGCCTAGTATCTTTACAATGTTTCTTACTGCCACTGAGAAAAAAAATCTACCAACCCATGACCTCAACTGACAAACAACCGGAACCAAACTTTTTATTTTTTATTTTTTTATGCCTTATAGGTACAATATAACTACAGAAAGTTACACTGTAAATTCGTCTAAGTTACTCAGTACTTTCTGGGCTGTAATCTAAAGCGTTAGAGTTCATTTTTTGTTGAGTGTGCTGTGAATTGGATGCATTATTTCTTTGTAAATATACAAAACAGTGTAGTAGTTCTATTGTAATGAAGTGCACATGGTTTACTAAAACTTTTAATTTGTTTTCCTATCCAAGATGGCAGTGTTTCATTTAGCCTTTTCTTTGATTTCCAGAATAACATTCTTGAACAGGCAGAAGTTGTTATTGGTCCACACCTTGAGGGAGGGAATCACTGGACTTTCTTTGTAAGTTCCTCTAGTTCTAAGTTGAGGATTTTATTTATCTTTTTAAAAGAAAAAAAGTATTGTTGTCATGAGTGGTAATGTGCAATGCATGAAATACCAGATCATTGTGTAAAATAAGTAATAAAGTAATACACGCAAATATTATCCTGCTGAGTTTGATACAACTTGTTACCAGCTATTTCTATTTTCTGTTTAGCACTGCAACATCGTGGATAGAACAATAACCTAAATTCCTTTGGTGAGCAGAAAGAGAATTGTCAGAAAATAGCTGAGAATTGGAGGTGTGTATGTAGAAAAGGTTTCTCTATTTCACCTTTTAACTAGAATTCCTCTTACCTATCCTGTACATGTGTTCTCCATCCTAACAGGATGTTTGCCACAGCAAAGGGAACCCCGGGAACATGGGACATTTGCACAAGGGAGCGTGCCATTCAGAGAGATATCATTTCTTGTGGCATCTTTACAGCTGTGGTAAAACATTAAAATCTTATAAAATGCACATTTATATTATCCAAATATTGAATTTAAATGTATTCATTTGTGTTCTACTGAACAAATACATGTATAAAGGTTTGGAACAACTTGAGGGGGAGTAAATAATGACCATTTTCATTTTTGGGTGAACTAACCCTTTCAGGAGAGCATGAACACTTTTGAAAACTTTGTGACCTTTTTGTAAGTTTGCAGAGGCTTTTCTTCGTGGGGACCCGGGGTATATTAACTGCCCTTCACTTCATGAGGAAAGAGAAAGACTAGCAATTCTGCTCTTTACTTCACTTGGTAAGTACAATAAAGGTTTATACCTACAGTATTATGTTGGTTTGGGTTATAAAACTGTACAACAAGAGTTTCTTTCTTTCTTTAGAAAGGTCAAGCATTTGTGGTGTCTGCCATAAGGCTGTTGCTAAGAGCAAGGCAAGTTGTTTTGCAAGTCTCAAATGATGTTTCAGAATAAATGTGACCTTTACAAATCAGTCTTTTCTAATAAACAGGCCAAATGTTCGACATGTTCGAGTGTACATGACAAATGTGTGCAAAAGAATCAGGAGACTGCACTTTGTTTGCTGTGCAAAGGTAATGCTTTTTTTTATTACATATACAACATTTATTAATTATAACTAGGGTTGGGTATCGTTTGAATTTGAACGATTCTGATTCCGATTTCGATTCCTTTTTTTCGGTTCCGGCTCCTGAACGATTCTCGATTCCGATTCTTTTAAGAGGCAGGGTCAAAAAAGTTTAGCTAACCTTGCTAACCAACAGTCTTTCTGAAGAAAATTCTCCTTCTGTCACAAATTTTGCATTTTGCAGAAATTTCGTTATTTTTAGAAAAGTGAAGCCACACTTTGGACCGTCGACGTAAGCTACTCATGTTTGACTCGCGCGATAATGCAAACACTTCCGGTAGACGCTTCTTCGTTGGTGTTGTTCAGCGGTTTCTTCTTCCGGTCGGCGGACTGTGAATATCGAAACTAGGAATCGAAATTTTAACTTTTGAACGATTCCGGGAAAAACGAAAAGTTAGTCCCGGTTCCAATCGATACTCGATTCTCGATACCCAACCCTTTATAACACATTTTTTATACTTTGTGTAAAACAATTGGCCTGATGCATTTTTTAATGATATTTTTTAGTACAAACTGAAGCAACATCAGAACATGAAA
Organism: Hybognathus amarus; assembly: GCA_030378365.1. Lineage (NCBI taxonomy): Eukaryota > Metazoa > Chordata > Actinopteri > Cypriniformes > Leuciscidae > Hybognathus > Hybognathus amarus. The sequence goes on along the minus strand of JAQIUQ010001865.1, from coordinate 22,886 downwards.
ACAAACAAGCGGGTAAGGCTTATAGGGCCCTATTTTAACGATCTGAAACGCAAGTGTCAAAGCGCAAAGCGCAATTAACTTTGAGGGCGGATCCCGGCGCTGTTGCTATTTTCCCGGCGGGATAAATGCCTCTTGCGCCTGGTGCAAATCTAAAAGGGGTTGGTCTGGAGTAGCTTCATTACTCATAGGTGTGGTTTGGACGTAACGGAAATAAACCAATAAGAGCGTCATATCACATTCCCTTAAAGAGCATGATGAACGAGATGCGCTTGTTCCGTGGCGCAATTCTATTTTAACGCGCATTTACCAGGCGCGCTTCAGCATCGGTTCACATCCGAGTAGAACGATGTTCTCGTCAGGGCCGTAAAAGAAAGAGAAGGGACACTGGGGATGGGACAAACCCACCCAAATTAGCTTCGGGTTAAACATGCATATAATAATTTGGGTAAATGTGTAAGCTTTATGCCTATTTTTCCCATCATCATGGACACAACAATGATTTCCCTCATGTTTATATATGTTTCCGTATAATAATGTATCATTTGCAAAAAGTAAAATGCATCTGTGTTGATGAGAGAATCATCTACAGTGTATCCGCGTTGTTCACACTCTGTATTATGGCCAAGCATGCGCGCTTAAAATAGCATCTGAATATACGCGCAACGCGCCACTGACTTTAGACCAGGTTTTTTCTGGTCATTGGCGCAATTGTTTTCTGGAACTGCAAAATAGCACCAGGGATTGTTTGCGCCGACACACGCCCCCTTTTTGCGCCAACCCGCCCAGGAAGCGCAAGTTCATTTGTTAGTTTACCGACGTGCGTCTGTGGAGGAAAAAAGCCCGCTTTGCGCGAGTGCAAAATAGGAATGATAAATGCGTCAGTGTATAAAGTCATTTGCGCCGGGTGCAAGATAGAGCCCATTGAGTTTAATTTATGTATAGTTGTGTTGCAGATTTTTTTTTTTTTTACATACGTCGTTCCAAAAGTGTAGTTATTTGTATTTTGTCTACATTTGCAGAGACCACCAAAGACCTACCGGTAGATGAAGAACTGGTGGAAAGAGGTTAAGCCAATAATTATTCTTAGAAAGTAACAGAGAAATTGTTTCACTTGGATTTAAGGACATACATATATTAGTTTAAAACTTTATGGTAATCATTGTGTGATATCAACTCACTTACCTTAAGTCCAATGCAACAATAAATAATTGAATTAATTGATTACCTATACAAATGTCATGTCCCTAGTAAGTAGATACATAAAAAATTTGCCTAGTTTTTGTTTGAACTGGGGTTTCATTTGTGGCATGTAAAAAAACTGAAATCTGCTTTACACTGTCCATTCTGTCTGTGTTGACAGATAATTTGTCTTCACTGCACAGTTCATTTGAGTAGTAAAAGCAATTTTGTTAATTCACACAAAAAATAAATCTGTCATAATTTGTTTGTCCTTATGTCCATTCAAACATGAAAATTTAAAGTTATTTTACTAGAAAAATAACTACTAATCTTTCTTACAATTGCTTGTGTAACAATGATTACCCTTCTGTTTCAAGGGTTTCCAAACCCTCATTTCGTTTTAGCCTTGATGAAAAATGATATCTATAATAGTCCAAGGAAATTTTGTCCATTTATGTTAAGCTTATTTTAAAGAGATTTCTTTTGTACATCTTTACCATCTTTTACAGATGGCTTCCTTGTAGAAAGCGTACTGAAAGTGTCAGACTTTCACCAGGCAAAGAGGTAATGCAGCAGGATTAGTGTAGGAGAAATTAATGTGACATTGCACACCACAATTTATAGACTACTTTCTTTCAGTCACCCAGTTTTTACATGCACACTGATCTCAACCAAAATGAAATGGTCAAAAATCAGATATGTCGTGCACACATTCACGTGACATTTAGATAATTTATTAAAGGTGCCCTATAATGGTTTTTTAAATTATTTTATAACGTTTCCTGGGTTGTCCTTATTATGTTTTTTAGGTCAAACATAGTCATAATTTAGAAATAAAAGGCATTTTTCTTAGCCTGATTTTAGCCCCTGATCTGAACACCCTGTTTAAAGGGGCGTGTCTGCTGTGTGTAACCGGACTCTGCTGTGATTGGCTGACGCTTGCATATGAAATAGCTATCTATATATCTATAATATATATCTATATAATTTTATTACAGCTATTATAGGTTTTTTACTATTACAGCTATCGAGATTAACGAATCGTGAGACGTTTTTGATCTATTCCCATCACATAAAATGTTGCTGTGATGAGCATTGAACAAGCAGAGGAGTCTGTCGATCGCGAGGATGAAGATCTTATCATTGCAACGCTTTTTCTTCCTTCTCTGCTTTCACTAATGCAGACACGATGATGTAAATACCGTCAGAGCTTCGTTGTGCAGTGTAACGTGCGTCATTGAATTCATAACGAGATTGGCAAGTGTCCAGATAAACTCGCGCGGTGTGAAAAGATATTGATTGCTTTCTGTATATAATTTATTCACAATTTTGTGATAGCCTACTTGAGACTGTCGCTCTGAAATGACCATATCCAGACGCGGTGGAGTTTGGAAAAGTGTGACTCGTATTGTCGCACACAAATAACTGTTGTCAGCCAAATTCCTGCTTTTTGTTTTCATTGCAATCACTGTTGAAAATCCCGACTCACAAAGATAGTGCTAAATGGCAAGAGAAACTTTGAGTTGTGAAATATTAATTTCCTTTCAATCCAATTTAAATTATATTCGGATCGAGGTGTTTACATGAAGGCTTTTTAGTCCGATTGAGCCGTTTAGGAACGCATTATTTGGATTTGGGTGCATGTAAACGTGGCTGTTGCAATGAGCCTTTTGTGAAGCCCAATTTTTGGCTGTGCCGATTAACACAGAGAAAGTCTCGCGACCCGCTGGTTGAGAAACACTGCTCTTAATTACAGTTTTTCCCATTCATTTCTATGAGTGCCCATTTTTGACCCAAATACAAGATTAAGTTTTTTTTAGTTTTTCCACCCACTTAACATTGTAGAAAAAATTTAAAAAATAAATAAAAAATAAATAAATAATAAAATAAAATAAAAATGGTGTGTATTCAGGAGGCAAACTAGCCAAAGAAAAAAGTAGCCAAGTCTTGTACCGTTCAGATCAAGGAAAGTATTTTTTTTAAATAAATCAAAACTATTTTGCCCACATTTGTCCAGAATACGGTTTTAGGGTTAACAAGAATTCTCCTTTAGTCTGATTCCTTCAATCCAGATTAAGATCTTTTAGTCTTTCAGTCCAAGTGCCTTAATCCTTAAACACAGCCATTGTCCTAATTGAGAATGAGGAGTCACGTGCCGATTTGGGCGGGGTCTGAGTCGGTCGGCCATGATGGTTGGAGACGCTATCGGCAGAGCCTGTCTAACTGAGAGTCTTGGCACTTCCTATTAGCCCTATTGTGTATCATCTTGGTTGCAGTTCCATTAGAATTCCACTGGAGGTGATCGCGGGCGAGAGCAGAATGAATGGGAGTCTATGGGGCTAAACGGCTAAATGTGTCTCTTTCACCTGCTTGTCGTTAAATTAACATAGATTTTATTGTTGATTCCGCAAGTTCAATATAGATTATAGGCCAAAAGTCGAATGAACGAGTACTTATGTCCTTTTGATTTCTTACAGGTTAGGCCGTTGTTGGCCGGAGCACGCTAGCATTCTGCTATTGTGTGACGTCATCACATTTTTAAACGGATTTTTAGAACAGATAAGTGAACTTAAAAAATGCAATTTTCAGCTGAGTGTATTATCTTAGTCCTCCCTTTTGAATGCAACTTTCAAATTACTTGACAAAAAATTACATCCTGAGAAAAGTGGCTTTCTGGGGTGAAACCCCATTGACTCCCATTCATTCTGCACTCGACCGCGAGCGCCCCCGCATGGACAGAGACGTGTTACTGCAGCCAGTCCAGAACCCGGAAGTAACCAGTAACCAATTGGCTTTATGCACAGCTGCACTACTTCCTGAACTTCAGCCAGCTCCTTGTTTCCTGTCTGTCATTATTGGACAAATTGGTTAATCCAGGTGTGCCTGACCTCAGTAGTCACGGCAACAATAATCAGACACACCTGAATTTATCAAGTTCTGCCAATAATGGCAGACAGGAAACAAGGAGCTGGCTGAAGTTCAGGAAGTAGTGCAGCTGTGCATAAGGTCAATTCTCTTCAATTAGACATTCTCTGCTATCGGTTACCAGCGGCAACGCCTTTAGAACCGTATGTTAGAACCCCACAGAGACGCGACTTAACATTCCAGAGCTCTTTAATTTTTGCGCATTTATTATTTTCGCGCATTTACTATTTTGGCAGGACAGAGACGGATCTACGAATACGAGAAAAATGAAAGCTAAAAACACACGTAAACAATACGGTTTTGCCGTGGGAATCCAACCAACATGGCGGAAAGGGGAGGGGCTCTGTACAATGACGTCAACTTCTGGGGGTTTGCATTTTCTGTTGCGCTGCAACTATGACATTTTAAAAATACCTTTAACTCTTTCTAGTTTTCATAAACAGGCTTTAATATGCGGGTCCCTAATATATCATTATAGTTTTTCTCCACATAGCTATTTTATTTGGAATAACCAAAATATCAAATATAAAAATAAATCTCTTTTCTTTAATAATTGGTTCGATAAAAACATACTTTTAGTGAGTCAACTTTTGGATGAAAGGGGTGTTTTGCTCTCTTATGAACATTTTATGCAAAAATTCTCTTTTCCAGTCCCCCCAAGAGAATATGCCATTGTTTTTGGTGCAGTTTCTGATTGTGTGAAACCTTTGGTCAATTCTGGCCTTAAAGGACCTTTAACTTCACCTATTTTTGACAACGCTCATCTTTTTGTTGACCAATGTCTGTTTAGTAGATTGTCAAATAAGAAAATTCACTCAATTCTTATCAGAAATCAGATTTCTTTACCTGCCTGTGTGTTTTTGGAATAATACATCCTGGGCCGGATTCACACAAAGAATTTTAAAGCTAAAAAGTAGCTCCTGAACTGGCGAATTGAGGAGCAACTCCCAAAAATAATGGGCGTAGTCGACTCCTAACTTTAGGACTCCTGAATTTTTTTCACTAAAAGAATTCACAAAGCATCTGAAGCCTAAAAGTAGCATCTAAGCTGGGACAGCTTAAAGATAGTTCGAAGAGGAACTCCTAACTCACTAAGTACCGTATTCACAATAGCATCTAAGCGAGACACCAGCGCCTCGCAGCCGTCCGGGGTCGCAGACATAGCGAACTGCATTAGTCTGCGAATCCCTCCCATGTTTATGGTGATGTTTTGCTTGACATCCCTGAGTGCCGAATTTCACTTTTATTATGTTTTTTTTTTTTCTTTGAGACCTAACTGGGCAAGTAGCAGTAGCTTGATCTGGCGTCCACATGGGTTTCTTTTCATTTTGGCGAAGTTCATAATCCACTGTCATTCAACTATCACATGCAGACTTCAGTAGGAAGCAGATCCTTGCTTGCACAGAGGCCAGTGAAGGCTAAAAAGAATGTCAATTAAGCCAAGCAAAGTGTTAATGCAAGTGTCGTTTTTCTGGCTCCTTCGGGAAAACATTTTCTTAACTAATTAAGTGCTTGAAGTCTCAATCAAAATTATTCACAATTGCTACCCAGTTAATTACAAATTTGCTCAATTTAATAATAGTATTTCCCCCTTGTGCTCCTTTTGTCATCAGTTTGATGAAACGATTATTCATTTGTTTTGGGAATGTATGTATTGCAAAATCTTTTGGATTGATTTTTCAAATTTTATTAAAAGGTATCTTTCTTTAGACTTCTGTGTAAACCAGAAAAAAAAAAAAAATTTGGTGACTATGAAATTAGACCCCTTTCATTCTAAATTTGTCCTTAATTTTCTACTTTTTCTTGCCAAATTTTATATTCACAAGTGTAAATTTTTAAAGAAAACTCCTTTTTTTATTTTTAAGAAAAATATTGATATGTATTTAAATTCATTGAAGAACTCTAAAAACTCTACTGCATGTAAGACTCTGCAATATTGTCGATCATTTAAGCTTGTTTAATGTTATTTAAATTTATGGAATGTAACCCTCTGTTTTTGTTGTATTGTGTATTAATGTCTCGATTTGTATTTGTTGTTTCTGCATAAAAAAAAAAGTTTTTGGAGAACTCATAAGATTCAAAATACATTTTCATTTGAAATCTTAAAAAAAGTATTTTGAGAGAGCACTTATCTGGGTAAAACGTAAATTAACTTAAACGTCATTTCTCATCTGATTAAAATACATAAAGGCAGTGTTGAAAAAGCCTGTATATAGCTGCTTATTTTATTATTATTATTATTATTATTATTAGAAATCATGATACACTGCCATTTAGAAGTTTGGAATAAGTAAGATAAAAAAAATCTTTTATTTTGCAAAGGCACATTAAATTGATAATGACAGTACAGACATTTATGAATTTAATAAATATTTAAAAAATGTATATTTATAATACATGCTGTTCTTTTGAACTTTATGTTAATCAAATATTCCTGAAAAAATCACAGTTTCCACAAAAATATAAACCAGCACAACTGTGTTTAATTATAATAAGAAATGTTTCTTCAGCATCAGATCAGCATATTATAATGATTTCTGATGGATCATGTCACGTGACACTGGAGTAATTATGTTGAAAATAGCGTTTTACTTTACTTCAATAAATAATGTTTTCAAATGTTTATTACTGTGTGTACTTTTGTGCAGCTTTGGGGAGATTAAGAGACTAATTTCAAAAACATTATAAAACCTTAATGTTTCCAAACTTGACGGTACTGTATACATTGTATTACTTGAACAGTTTTTTTACATCCATAATAAACAATTGAAAAATACTAAAAATCTGAAAAAATCTTGAAATCTTTTTTTTCCTTCTCTTAATTTTATCCAAAAATATTAAAAATGACATTTTGGGATTTCAAAGAGATTTCAGGAATCATAGAACAGAAAATATCAGTGTTCGTATTTTGTTCAATTACACCACGACCTGATTATTTTACTTACTTAGTCTTTAGGCCCTACATTTTTCTGAATTTGAGAACATGTCTGTACAGCAAGCATGATGGACAAAAACATTTCTCCACAGAATATAGGGTATGTCATAACATAAATAACATAAAGCTAATGGTTCTGGAGTAAGATTTTTTTTTTAAATCTCTGTCACTGATTACATTTTATACATTCTATAAATAATAATCATATATAATAAATAATAATATTGGTATAAATAATTTATTAGATTAATAGCTTATACTTTTAATATTTGAATAAATAAAATTATGGAACATATTAAATGAAACTAAAACCGCCAGTAGGTGGAAGCAGATCACTATAGGTCATCTATTAAAAAGGACCTTTTACGAAATCTTGATTTTGTTTTGAAATTATTATATCTAAAAAATAAATAGCATCTGAATTTAGTCTGCAAGTTTAGGCAAGGTGTACTAGAATACGTTTTCATGCCTGATTGTTCACAAAATGCATTATGTTTTCACATATTGTGTATTATTACAGCTCCTCTATCCCCATTCTGGTTGAGCAATACACCTAAATAATAATAATAATAATAATAATAATAATAATAAGGATGATTGCATCGTTTTCCATGAAGCCCCTCCTTCCGAAATAGGAAATGTGCTGTGATTGGTCAGCTGGCCCAGTGTGCGTTGATTGGCAGCCCTTAGCACGTGTTCGGGATGCTCCTTCATAACCGCGATCTCTACTCAAATGTCACGTGTCTGTTGCCTGTCTACCAGTGTAACTGTAGCGAAGTAAACAAACAAATTAGTAATAAAATTAAAAGCAATAGCTGACCATTCTCCATAACACGTCACTATTTACGTCTCTCATAACAAGAGTAAATGTCGCGTTACCAAGGAACGACTGAATTGTTCGTATAAACATTCCAAGGATCTCCCTGCGAACTCTGACACACGGAAACCGGAGCATTTCCCTGCTGTTCGGCTCTGACGGGTGGAGACGGCCTGAACGTTAGCGAACAAGAGGACTCTGCTGAACGGATTTCAAGCAACTACTTTCTCTTCAAATTTTAAACATTTACAGGCTTCAAAAAATATAACAACTAATAATTTAAGTGAACTTAAAACAAACCTTGCATAAACCCATATTACATTTTTTGTCATATTATGTCATATTTTCCTGTGCCTTCCTGTCTAACAGGTATGAAATATACAGAAATTGAATAAGGTTATCAAACAGTCCGCACTGCATAAATATAAATTAAATATAGATGAATCCTTATTAAAGCTACAAGCATTGTTTAGTCAAGAGCAGTTAGTATTTTTTTTCTGTTCCCTTTGTTCTTTGGTTAACTTTACTGACAGAGAGAATTAGAGGTTGCTGTCACTTTAAGATCTGCCCCTGCTGACAGGATCTCGCGCATCTCATTCTCTCACTACTCTTTACTTTCACTTAAGATTTTATTTAACTCATTTAAGACTGTTCTTGTGGCGATACTCGACAAAACGGACATTTTGGCATACATGTGTGTTTTTGTTTGTTCAAGTGGCGAAATCAACTCGATACTGGCGCGCTGTCTGTGCGATACTGGCGCTCGTCGTGTGTGTGTGTGTGTGTGAATCAGGAGGACATGGCAGCTCATTCTCTTTTGTCTTGTCACGCATAAATAGTTTTAAAGCATTTGCATGAATAAGAGCAGGATCATATGACGCTATAGCTTAAAGTCACCTGTTGTTGTTTCTGGCGTTTCGTCGCTGACTGTGCCACAACCGCAGAGGAGCAGAAACGAGCCTGTGTCGATGCGCGCGTCCACGTCCAGGAACGTCGCGTGCACACTCTAAAAATAGCTCACTGAAAGTTCTAATGAGCAGGTATCGCGGTCGCGGCACAGTCGGCGATTAAACGATAGAAACAACAGGTGACTTAATTAATTTGAGTTAAAAATCATAACAAAACGAATTTTAAAGTGGAGGGGACACAAACAGGATTTTGAAAAGTGGGGGGGACATGTCCCCCCTGTCCCCATAGGAAATTATGCCCGTGTGGCTAAACAACTTTCTTTAATGTGCTATTTTAAAAAAAGAGCTGAGGAAGAAGACACGCCACTACCTTTATCTACTGAGTCCACCATAATGGCTACTTTTGCTATTATTAACTTACATTAGCTAGCTAACTACGAACGAGCTAACCAGATAACATTAACAAATTGACAAGCACTTACTGGGCAGACTGGCTCTTTAAATGGCGGACGAAATTGGAGCTTGTCGTCTAGCTGTCCGCGATCTTAACGTTGCATGTCTTTCAAAGCGCTGTTCTTTTGCCATCTTGTTGTGAGAAATTCTTGAAGCCGAAAGCGACGACCCTCGGTATCCCTCCGGCTGACATGTTGATGTGATATCTGATGTAAGTGGGCGTGGTGTGCGTAAGGTACGAGAGGGCAATGACGGATGATCTCGTGATCCAGTCATGACAGCGCTATTCTCAGCCTGCGCTCCAGCTGCATCAACTTTATTTTTTTTACATAATTTATATATTTTATATTCAAACTGAAAACATGATGTGATTAACACTCAAGTCATTCAAGTCATCCTGTCTCAAGTCAAGTCAAGTCCCGAGTCTTTAACTTCCAAGTCCGAGTCAAGTCTCAAGTATTTTATTTTTTGTCAAGTCAAGTCACAAGTCATAAAAATAGCGACTCGGAGTCGAACTCGAGTCCAAGTCACCAAGTCACAAGTCCCCATGTCTGGACAGAACACATGTCATAAAGCCCATTAACTTACAAGTCTTAACTCAATTTTGACCAAATGTGTAGTTACTGCGCTTTGCCATTGAAGAGCAATTATCCTGGCTTTTATTCTATGGTTTTATCGTGAATAAACCCGACCTATCAGAATGACTGTAACTTACCGTTTTATAAAGATTAATATACTGCAGATAATAGCTTTATTGGTAAATTATGTTGTTTTTGCATTTATAATTGCAGTATGTTATTTTAAATATATTTTAGTCTTGATCATTTCTCTCGTTTTAATAGTTTGTTTAATTGATTATTGGCTTTGGTACTATTTTCACAATTGAATCTCTTTGCTCAAATACTCTTTGCTCAAAAGTCTAATATGATCACACGTGTTACACATTTAGGCTTGTCATTCTTTCAAAACCTGATCCCATGCTTTCATTACAGCACATTTTCAGTAACTTACACATAATCATCATTTAATAAACACAAGATGATTGTAATATGTAATGAGAACATTTGGTTTAATCACCAAAACACAACAGTATGACCTTCTTTCAGTTTAGTACTTTTAAAGGAATAGTTCACCCAACAAAACAAATAGTTGATGACGGGTGTAACGATACACAAAACTGATGGTTCGGTTTTCCCACGGTTTTGACGTCTCGGTTCGGTTTAGAAAGCTAAATTTTTTTCTTTTGAAACAGTGGTTTAAAGAAAAAATATTGTCTTTAAATTAATTGAATTACAATTAAACATTTTGCAAGGATTAAAAACAAATCTGCTAATGTAAACTATATACATTACTATAACATTAAAGGTACACAACAGAGCCTAGACTTGTAGCCTAAATTCAGATGCTATTTATTTTTTAGATATAATAATCAACACACAACACATTGTATGAAAACGTGTAAACTGAACGTAAGGCAGTATTTGCATTACCTTATGTTTGTTATTGAAATATAATTGACACAGTTGCTGTCATTTTCATGAAAGATATTTTAAACATACATTAAATAATCAAAATGAACAGGTTAAGTATATAATATAGTGCATTTATTTAGTGCAAGAGTTCATTTCTCTTGGAACCAACCAAATAAATTGCTACTGGTAACAATGTTCATTTTTGATGTCAATAATTCAATTTTCACTTTCTGATATCATGAATGTGATTGTTAGTAAGAAAGCCATTTAAGATATCTGAAATTATATTGATAACAGAAATACATTTTCAGATATCAAAAATATATATTTTTTTACTAGTGACAATTTAATTATTGATATCAGGCATTGGCATTTTTATAAGTAACAATGTAATTATTGATCTCAAAAATGATATTTCTTCTAGTAAAAAAAAACAATTCTTGATATCAAAAATTGATTTGATTTTGAATAGCAGGTCTATTGTTAAATTTCTCTATTGAAAATTATGGTAAGCCGTTTTAGCTTAAATTGTGCAACCTTACTCGTCATTATTGCATTTTTACCAGTAAGAATTCAATTAGAGAGCTTTACAATTTAATTCCTACTAGTAGCTATTACAATTATAGAGCTCTCTAATTAAATTCTTACTAAAAACAATTACGATTAGAGAGCTCTCTAAATCAGTTTTTACTAGTAAGAATTACATTAAGAGAGCTCTTTAACCCATTTAATCCCACATTTTTCCCAGACACAAAAATATCCAAATCATGTGTCATTACTATCCCTTTGAAACAATCAATCATCATTTTTTACAATTTTCATGGAAAAGTGAGTTTTGTGATCGGTCACAATTGTGACGGTGGGATACTGTGTTATATCAACCATTGTACAGACTGAATATAGGTCTATTTGACAGTGCAGTGTGTGTGTGTGTGTGTGTGTGTGTGTGTGTGTGTGTGTGTCTGTGCGTGCGTGTGGGGTGTGTAGTGAGTGATTTGAGTGAGTGTGATGTGAGTGTGTGGTGTGTGTGTGTGTTTATTTTTTATTTTTTTTGTTTATTTTTAAGGATCCCATTAGCTGAAAGTCTGTACAGTCAGCTAGTCTTCCTGGGGTCCATTCTAAAAATTTACATTACAACAACAACATTTCAATCATCACAGTTCTCATATACACATTTCATATATAAATAAATACATACATACATAAACTCATACACACGTACATACATACAATCTTCTAAATTCAATTCATAACAAGACGAAAAATACATTTACAATTATCATAATAAAAAAAAATATATATATATATATATATATATATATATACATACACATATATACATATATATATACACATACATACACATACATAAACCTACATCAACACATAGCACCTTAGACTTCTTTTAAATGACAGCTTGTTACAAATCTTACGAACTTCAATGGGAATGTTATTCCATATGACACTAGCTCTATACAGGACGGTTTTCTTCATAAAATTCGTTTTTGGATAGGGGGTCATTATGTGACCGTTATTTGCCATTCTGGTGTTATGATTGTGCACTGAGTTACAATACACTAATTGATTAAATAGATAAATGGGCATTTTTATTGTTAATGTTTTATATATCATAGTGCTTAAAGTAACTGTTATTCTTTGGTCCAAAGTGAGCCATGAAAGAGTAGAATAGATCTGGTCTCTACTTGTTTTAATTGAGCAGCCCAGAACAAGTCTTGCCGCTTTATTTTGCACAACTTGAATTTTTGTCAAATCCTTTTTAGATGCAGAGGACCACACCTCAGTGCAGTATGACAAGTGACATAATATTAGTGACTCTGTTACTGTTCTTAGAGTTTTTGGATTCACATAATTACAACATTTTTTTGTTACTGCAATGCCACATCCCATTCGATTAACAATAGTGTTTATATGTTCTGTCCAAGAAAGTCTACTATCAATAACCACACCCAACAGTTTAGCTTTTTCTACTTGTTCTATTCTTTGCCCGGCTATATGCAACTTTAATTCCAATCCAAGCCTCAATTTTTGTTTTGATCCAATAATCATACTTTTAGTTTTAGATAAATTTAAGGCTAATTTGTTTCTACTAACCCACTTATGCACTGCATCCAATTCATTGGACAGAACATGATTAAGTTTGTCACATGAGTCTGAAGCATAGTAAACCGTTGAGTCATCTGCAAACATTGTCATTGATGCTTTTTTGACAGTTAAGGGCAAATCATTAATAAAAACTGAAAACAAAAGAGGACCCAAACAACTTCCTTGTGGTAAACCACAAACTAAACCTTTGTAATTAGATAAAGAACCATTATAAAAAACCCGCTGAGTTCTATGTAAAAGATAACTTTTCATTAGTGCAACCGCAGAAGGAGAGAAGCCGTAGCTCTTCAATTTCTCAATTAAAATATGATGGTCTATTACATCAAAAGCAGCGCTGAAATCCAACATAACCACACCAACTAATTCAGAATTATCCATACTTCTAAGCCATCCATCAGTCATCTGTGTGAGAGCTGTACAGGTGGAATGTGCCTTTCTATATGCATGCTGAAACATAGTCAACAAATTATTATTCTGAAAATAATTACAAATTTGTGTATGAATAATTCTTTCCATAACTTTACTGATTGCAGGCAGAATACTTATAGGCCTACAATTATGCCCATTATAAGATAATCGATTGTCTTTTATCAATGGAATAATTTTCGATTCCTTCCACAGAGATGGATAAATCCCACTCGCTATACACTGATTAAATATATGACACAACGGAGCAGCAATATATTCAGCTGTTTTATTCAATACTAGGCTGTCCAAATTGTCTGTGCCTGGACTACCATGTGTTGGAAGAGACTTTAACAGGGCCATCACTTCTGCAGTTTGCACACAATTAAAGTTAAAGTTACACATTTTATCAGCCATGATTTCATTTTTAATAAGATCACAGTAATTAAAATCCTGTGTTCTAAAACCTTTCCTTAAATTACTAACTTTATTTATAAAATAATTATTAAAATAATCAGAAATTTCTTTAGATTCTGTTATGAAGCCTCCATCACACTCTACAAAAGAAGGTGGTGCATTTCTATTTCTGCCCATAATTTCATTTAGGATCTGCCAAAGCTTTTTGCCATCATGCTTAACACTATCAATTCTATTTTTGTAGTACTCTTTCTTTTTCCTTTTATTTATTTTAGTAACTTGGTTCCTTAATTTACAATATAGTAATCTGTCCTCCAATAATCTCGTTTTCACAGCCACTTGTTTAGCTTCATCTCTTTGCTTCATCATATTTTTTAATGCTGAATCTATCCACCTTGCATCATGAGACTTAGTTACCATATTTTTCATTGGTGCATATTTATCAACAATGCTCAAAAGAATACTCATAAACGCATCCAAAGAATCTTCAGGGTTGTGGCCACTGTACACATCTTTCCAATCAACATTTTTTACTTTTCCCACAATCTTTTCGATAGCTGATACTTTATACAACCTTTTATAAGTACCAAAGATAGCTTTAGCTTTAGGGACTTTGGCTTTCTTAGTGACAGCAATGAGATTATGGTCACTAAACCCTACTGGTGTTGACACAACCTCAGAACACATCTCTGGTACATTAGTGTAAATGTGGTCAATACATGTTGCTGTTGTAATGCCCACCCTATTGCTAAAAATTCTTGTTGGCACGTTAACAATTTGATGTAAATTACAGACACTTATATAGGAAAGTAGTTTCTTTTTCTTTGTGCATCTGTCATCATTCCAATCAATGTTCATATCTCCCAATAAGTATAGTTCACAATTGACATCAGAGGCATTATCAAGCATTTCACCTAAACATGTTAGATAGTCCACGTGTGCATCGAGGGGTCTATAACAGCATCCCACAAGCACAGGTTTCATATAAGGTACATGGACTTCTACCCATATGGCTTCAATGTCATGACATATTAAATTTTGTTTTAGCCTGCAAGGAATGTTGCTTTGTACAAAAATGGCCACACCACCACCAAATTTATTTCTATCCTTTCTAAAAACATTAAAACCTTTAACTGTTAATTCAGAGTTTTGAATAGAACTGTCGAGATGTGTCTCAGATACGGCTAATATATTGATTGAATTCTTATGCACTAAATTAAAAATGTCATGTATTTTGTTCCTTATACCACAAATGTTTAAATGTGCCAAAACTAAACCTTTACCAGTTTTAGTTTTACACATTTGTGTAATATAATAAACACAATTACAAACACATCAACACATAGTCCTTTTACCTTCAAACATATCTTAGTCCCGAATCATTACCTCTTTAGGCAAAATTACCAATTTATCATACCTTAGTATTGCCTTTTCACCTTGGGCCCTAGCAGCTTTAAGCTTAGGCCACAGTTCCTTTCTTCTTTGAAGCACAGCCCCAGAGAAATCTTCATTTATATAGATGTTAGTCCCCTTGAGCTTTTTAGTAGAGGAAAGAATACATTGTTTATCTTTGAGCCGCAGCAGATTCACCATAATTCTCCTGGGCCTTCCACCCTCCTGGTACTGACCCATCCTCTGGACACGCTCAATTTCAATCTTCCCATCCAGTCCAAGCTTGTTAGAGAACATGTGCTGTACTTTCTGCTCCAAACCACTCCAACTCTCTTCCTTATCATCCATTATACCATCAATGACTAGATTTTTCCTTTTATGTTGATTTTCCATGTAGTCAAATTTAGTGAACATTTCATCAATGTCACATTTTATTTCATTATGTCGTTTTCAAAAGATTTTATTTTGGCTTCAGTTTCTTTGTATCCTGATTTCATCTCCTCCATCATTTGTTGTGTGAATTCCAGACTTGTCTTCAACTCCTGTACATCACGTATAACACCATCAGATGATTTGAATAGCTCTATTTGGAGAATGAATCATTGAATGACTGGGGTGGTTTTGTTATGGAGTATATCCGCATAGAAACTAATATTAATTAATTGAATATTTACTAATGTCGTTAACAGGTTATGTTAACAGGATGCTCCACATTAGTGGTGGTTGAGGAGATTCCCCTTCCCCCTATATATAAGCACTTTGAGTGCAGAGAAAAGCACTATATAAATGTAATGAATTATTATTATTATTAATGTAGGTAACTAGACTTTAATAAATGGAACCTTATTGTAAATTGTTTCCGATTTTATGTCTCTTGAGTTCAGTGTTGAATAGATCAGTTGTTTTAACCATTCATTAAAGTGAATCAGTTCAAATGAGTCATTAGTTCGCGAATCGGACAATTCATTAACGGACCACGCCATACCCGCTGTGTGATTATCCAGGCAGGTTAGGACATCGCATAAGATTTGTGTCAACACAGAAAACATTTCATCACTGGATCGCTTTTTTTTTATTGAAAGTGTGGTTTATGTAATGTCATCTGAATGTGTGGAACAGCAATTCACAATCAGTGGTAGTTCAGAAAAAAGGTCTTCCGACCTTTTACCGTCATGTATTCTCAAAGATATTCAGTCAACTCAATTCATTGATATGCTCGGAGCACGGGAGAGCAAGAGGTTTGAAGACGGTGAGTGCACGCTGCGACCGGGACTTTCACTCTCTCAGTTAAACGAGCGCAGAAGTCACTCATTGTCATCTACATCATTCACCGGTCAAGTTTGGCGGGACAAAAATGTGCTTTTAGACAGAAAACAGAGCGCAAGTTCCAGTCTTCTTGCGCTTGATGTTTAAACTGACAGGACTTGCAAATTGATAAACTCTCACTATGATGGTTAAACTTTGCATTTAATCCGCGAATCACAAGCGTTACGGGCCGGGGAGATGCTGGCACGCAGCCTACTGATCACGAATCACGGATTAACTATCCCTAGTGACATCGCACATTCTTGCGATGTGACTATCGATGAATGCTCACATCGCGATATCGATGTTAAAGTGATACATCGTGCAGCCCTAATCCAGTCTCTTATTTGTTCCATCCATAATCACTTGTATGAAACATTTAAAGTTATCTTGTTGCTGAGTTAGCATGTCTTTATAAAAATCTCTCTGCTGCTCCAGCAATTGAGAGAGGACGCTCATGGTGACAACAGACTCATCCTCACATGCTGCAGCTTTAGTTTGCTTAGGAGGCATGATCTTACCAAGATGTACAAAAGCTGATAGTTGTAGTTAGATGTTAACAGAAATGCTGATGTCCAGGCCCTCTTCCAACAGATGCCTACTAGGCCGAGAAGCCTCTCGACTTAGTTTAACACCACACTCCTTGTGCAGAGATACTGTATAATACTCCACTAGGAACAAAAAACTGAAGCATAAGTAGTACTTGCTTCAGCAAATGAGACACTGCTAGTATTTCCAAAAGGATTCCCCAGATATTTGTTGGATTGGAACAGGAGCTACCTCCAGTCAGTCTGTATGCTCCGTGTGTCTGTGACAAGAGTGTCACAGACCACTCCACGGACTGGATGAGTGCGATATTCCTCAGTTGAGTCTTCTGTTGAAGCCCTGAGTCCTCCAGCACTGTTGATGCTAGCGCCAGTGTCTGTTGACCTGGACATCGGCTAGGTGCCTCCGTGTGTTGGTTCCCTTGGTAACTGTCACATGTGTATTCTCCACTGTAAGCCTCTCTGAGCATGTGTCTTCCCTTGGCAAGCCACCGTGCCAATCCTGGAGTTAAGTAATCTAGCCACCAAAGGTTGGTGACTCCAGTGTCCCTCCATATGTGTATTCTTAAGTCCTCCCTGCGGGTAGGCATGCTGCGGCATATTCCTCCCGGGATATGCTTCCCAGTGTACCTTGGTATTCCTGTGTTAGGTAGGACTCCTTGTCCGTATTAGTTGACAGGAGTTCAGACTTCGCAGGGCACTGGAAGACAGCTGTGAAGGTGGCACGACGGCATAGACCCCCATTCTCCGTCATCCGACGTCCGCTGGGTAGACGCCTGAGTTCAGTCTCGGCTCCTCAGCGAAGACATACTGCGGTTGCGTCTGCTTCCTCCTTTTATACCCACGAGGTGGGGCGGAGATACTCTATGCAAATTCCGCAGACCCAAGGCATTTTCATGCCATTAGCTCATTTTTAAATACTCGAAGAGGATTGGCTGTCTATGCGAAACCCCCATTCTCTGTCATCCGACGTAACGTCTCCGTTCCCTACTCAGGGAACAAGGGTTACATCCGTAACCGAGACGATTTCAAAACGAAATATCTAAATAATTTATTTTTATGCATACAATTTATGCATTTCTGTTTATAGTGTAAATATACCTTGATCACATAGGAATCAAGTCAATATTTGGGGAACAAACTCACCGTTGCATTTGTTTATTGTGTATAAAACATTGAATGCATACAGTACAAGTCAAGTCACCTCTATTTCTAAAGCGAGATTGTTTCAAAGCAGCTTCACAATATCACAATTTCAAAGTAGTGTCATTGTTCAGCTCGAGTCAGATCAGTGTTGACTTAAAGTGTAAAGTGCATCAGTTGTGCATACTGTATACAGTGCATTTGTGTGAGTGCTGGGACAAACTCCACTGCACACTGAACAAGCAAAAGTGTTTTACATTTTTCACATCCGTCTGTAGTTTGACGTGTAAATGGCTAATCAATAGATTGTTTGTGTGCTGAGTTGCATGTTTTGCGTAGTTTAGAGTAAAGGACACCGTTTCAGAAATTGAAAAACAAAAACAAATCTGTAGAAATAAGAGTTTTGAAAATGTAACATTTTGTATACATGTTGTAGATTGTTATTTCTTATATTGTCAGCAGGGTTGGGAACTCGTGAGAAATTTTCCAGTTCCAATTCCGCCAAACAATTCCGGTTTCGGTTCGATAGATAGATAGATAGATAGATAGATAGATAGATAGATAGATAGATAGATAGATAGATAGATAGATAGATAGATAGATAGATAGATAGATAGATAGATAGATAGATAGATAGATAGATAGATAGATAGATAGATAGATAGATAGATAGATAGATAGATAGATAGATAGATAGATAGATAGATAGATAGATAGATAGATAGATAGATAGATCGATAGAGGCGAAGGAGGTGGTGGTGGGCATATATAGATTTCTTGGAGCTCTCCAGCACTGTGTATTTAGATTTATAATCCTTTCTTAAGGAGGTTCCAGGACATATTTTAAAACCCATTGGTTTTTAATTATATGCAATTAATACACAAATGAAACAGTATGTGATTTAGCAGCAGTTTGTTTGACTGTACGTAGAGTAAATGGCATAAAAAGTGTTTATATTCTGTACCCATATAGTTCTAGGCTTTTTGATTTCGGGAGAGTTAAGCCCTGATACAAAAATTGGGAAAATAGGGCCATATCCCCTATATATCAGCAGCTTTCAGTCTCTTCTACAAAACCAGAAACTTCCTGATGAGGTAAAAGAAAAACAAACCAAAAAATAATACTTTCTATTATATTTAATACATTTTTACATACTGTCTGTATATTTATAATACTGTATTTAAACATTATAGCCTACTGTATAAACATCTATTTAATTAATTTTTTTAACCTTTTTTAAACGTTTCAGATCATGGATGCCATATTTTACCTGTTCAGCATTGTAATATAACCTTATCTACACATTTTATGTCAGAAAACACATATTCAATTAAACTCATGACATTCATTTTTACTACCTCAATTTTTAAAACATAACATTTCATGTGTAATTTAGAAGGCAACGGGTTTAGTGGCAATCATTAGCCACACCTTGAACAATATTCTTGATAGGAAGGTCAGGGCAACAAGTCATAGTTTTGTGAAGGTAAAAATTACTTTTACAGTATTATTTTGGTAACGCTTTAGATTACAGCCTGGAAAGTACTGCATAATTAAAGCGATTTTACAGTGTAACTTTCTGTAATTATAGTGTACCAATAAAGTACTTACATGTAAGTATAAGGGAACAAAATGTAAAGTTTGGGGAATAAAGTGGTAACAATCAGGATAATAAAAAAAATGATACTGTAAGTATTATAGAACTAAGGGGTACTTATTCTACCATTATAATACAACAATCTAACATTTGGGAGCAATTTATCAAGAACATACATTCTGTATAGCTTTCTGATGGATGGATCAATGTCTCCTGAAGGGAAACGATGAGTGTTTGTAAGTAAAATTACAATATTTTAAACTTTTTAAACTGTAGACTATCGCTTCAGACCAACTGCAATAAGTTGTTTTTCAAATAAAGGTTTTCAAGTCAGTGATATTAGATTACGTATGTATTTTTATTACTTATATTGTTACTACATGGAACAGGAGGGTAACAAGCACCACTTACCCTGTAACTACATTAAATTAGAGTAGCTATATATTTCCAAGTAAGATTGTTGTATTATAATAGTAGATAATAGTATTATAGTATTACCCCTTGCATATTGTTCGCTTATACTCGCAAATACTTTAGGCATAAAAAAAAATATGTTTGCTTCCGGTTTTTCAGTCTCTTTTTTTGTCATTTAGGACACTTTTATTCATGTACGAACACATACAAATGCATGCATTAGGCACGCACACACCGCATGATACGTTAAAGTGTATTTGTTTGTTTCTTTTATTATTTTATGCAATCCAAAACACTCTAACCTGCCGCCCTTCGTATCTCCAGAGCCCGGTCCGCCCGAACGACAAGTACTTAGCCTGATTAGAACATCAATAACAAACAAAAAAATTACTAGGGAATCACTAAACCGAGAGATTGATTATTGCAAGTTGCGATCATCGACTGTAAAAGATTGCGATCGATTGTGGATAATAAATGTATGCTATTAGCCTACTGACGGTGAGTTTGCGCTGTTGACGCGCGCGCAGCCTCTCGAGGAGAAATCTACACATATGAGCGCAGCACACACACACACACACACACACACACACACACACACACACTCAGTTAACAACATAGTGCCTATAAAACATCTAAATGTGGAGTTTCTATATTTTAACATATGTGTTAAGCAGCCTCAATTATTTTTCCTGAATACCATCACGATTGAAAATGTGACATTGATTTCCTACAACAGTTCAATAAACAATACAATTTTAGTCACTTTGTAGATGCAATATTGGCTGTTTTTGTTCTGTTTCAGCAGCGAAAATAGCTGCAAACAAAAATCACAGCAGATCAACGGCGCATCTCACAGGAACACTCAACCTGTTTTCATTACTGAATGATTACAGCATTTTGAACGAATTGGTTGACTCAAAGGTTCAATGACCCCTTCATTAACATCTGTCTCATTCTTGAATGAATCAATCGTTTAAATGAATTGTTTGAATTAATGAATCAATAACTCACTCATTAATACGTCCGCCTGCCGCCACCTATTGGCGGTTTAGTGTTATGTTTATATTATTAGCCTAGTATCTTTCCAATGTTTCTTACTGCCACTGAGAAAAAAAATCTCCTACCGACCCATGACCTCAACTGACAAACAACCGGAACCAAACTTTTTTTTTTATGCCTTATAGGTACAATATAACTACAGAAAGTTACACTGTAAATTCGTCTAAGTTACTCAGTACTTTCTGGGCTGTAATCTAAAGCGTTAGAGTTCATTTTTTGTTGAGTGTGCTGTGAATTGGATGCATTATTTCTTTGTAAATATACAAAACAGTGTAGTAGTTCTATTGTAATGAAGTGCACATGGTTTACTAAAACTTTTAATTTGTTTTCCTATCCAAGATGGCAGTGTTTCATTTAGCCTTTTCTTTGATTTCCAGAATAACATTCTTGAACAGGCAGAAGTTGTTATTGGTCCACACCTTGAGGGAGGGAATCACTGGACTTTCTTTGTAAGTTCCTCTAGTTCTAAGTTGAGGATTTTATTTATCTTTTTAAAAAAGAAAAAAAGTATTGTTGTCATGAGTGGTAATGTGCAATGCATGAAATACCAGAGCATTGTGCAAAATAAGTAATAAAGTAATACACGCAAATATTATCCTGCTGAGTTTGATACAACTTGTTACCAGCTATTTCTATTTTCTGTTTAGCACTGCAACATCGTGGATAGAACAATAACCTAAATTCCTTTGGTGAGCAGAAAGAGAATTGTCAGAAAATAGCTGAGAATTGGAGGTGTGTATGTAGAAAAGGTTTCTCTATTTCACCTTTTAACTAGAATTCCTCTTACCTATCCTGTACATGTGTTCTCCATCCTAACAGGATGTTTGCCACAGCAAAGGGAACCCCGGGAACATGGGACATTTGCACAAGGGAGCGTGCCATTCAGAGAGATATCATTTCTTGTGGCATCTTTACAGCTGTGGTAAAACATTAAAATCTTATAAAATGCACATTTATATTATCCAAATATTGAATTTAAATGTATTCATTTGTGTTCTACTGAACAAATACATGTATAAAGGTTTGGAACAACTTGAGGGTGAGTAAATAATGACCATTTTCATTTTTGGGTGAACTAACCCTTTCAGGAGAGCATGAACACTTTTGGAAACTTTGTGACCTTTTTGTAAATTTGCAGAGGCTTTTCTTCGTGGGGACCCGGGGTATATTAACTGCCCTTCACTTCATGAGGAAAGAGAAAGACTAGCAATTCTGCTCTTTACTTCACTTGGTAAGTACAATAAAGGTTTATACCTACAGTATTATGTTGGTTTGGGTTATAAAACTGTACAACAAGAGTTTCTTTCTTTCTTTAGAAAGGTCAAGCATTTGTGGTGTCTGCCATAAGGCTGTTGCTGAGAGCAAGGCAAGTTGTTTTGCAAGTCTCAAATGATGTTTCAGAATAAATGTGACCTTTACAAATCAGTCTTTTCTAATAAACAGGCCAAATGTTCGACATGTTCGAGTGTACATGACAAATGTGTGCAAAAGAATCAGGAGACTGCACTTTGTTTGCTGTGCAAAGGTAATGCTTTTTTTATTACATATACAACATTTATTAATTATAACTAGGGTTGGGTATCGTTTGAATTTGAACGATTCTGATTTCGATTTCGATTCCTTTTTTCGGTTCTGGCTCTGAACGATTCTCTATTCCGATTCTTTTAAGAGGCAGGGTCAAAAAAGTTTAGCTAACCTTGCTAACCAACAGTCTTTCTGAAGAAAATTCTCCTTCTGTCACAAATTTTGCATTTTGCAGAAATTTCGTTATTTTTAGAAAAGTGAAGCCACACTT
>JAQIUQ010001864.1:0-60352 GCA_030378365.1 Hybognathus amarus | reverse complement strand
CAGAAGTACAACACAAATAAGTAATATTGTTAAATGGTAAAAACCCGACTAAGCAAGCCAAAAGCAAGGCAAAGCAAGGCGACAGTGGCAAGGAACCAAAACTCCATCAGATTGGATGGAGAAAAAACCTTGGGAGAACCCAGGCTCAGTCGGGGCCAGTTCCCCTCTGGCTCACATTCATATTGTTTATATATAAATATTAAATATAAATATTGTTCATATATAATATGGAGCCATAACATATCGCCAGCGTTGAGTCGTCTCTTCACAGGCGTTGGGGCATCTGAGATCCCCGTGAGAGGCTGGATACAAACTGGACCTGACAAACGCCATTTTCTCGGGACAACCGTCCCGAGATAACAGCAGAAAGGCAGATGGGAGATAATTAGCATAGCTGATGTTCAGAATGATTTCCATTATACAGGAGTCAGTGTTAGAAAATCACTATCTCACAAACTCTCCGCAACCCAACCATACGCGCCGAACGTGTTCGAACCGTTTGTCTAAAAGGCTGTCGAGCCCCACTGGTGCGTTAAGCAGTTTCAGCGGCAAACGGTTCTGTATGGCATAACAGAGGACTAAAAGGTAAGCATTATGTAAATGCTTGACTGAAGAGATGCGTTTTTAGTCTAGTTTTAAACTGTGTCAGCGAGTCAGAGCCTCGAACCGTATCGGGAAGGCTATTCCAGAGTTTTGGAGCTAAGTGTGAGAACGCCCTCCCTCCTTTAGTGGACTTAGATATCCTAGGAATGACCAGAAGCCTTGAATTTAGTGATCTTAAAGAACGCGGTGGATTGTAGGGTGAAAGAAGGTCCGTTAAGTACATTGGAGCTAAACCGTTTAGGGCTTTATAGGTTAGTAGTAGTATTTTGTAGTTGATGCGGAACTTAATAGGCAACCAGTGTAGAGATGATAAAATCGGTGTTATATGATCGTATTTTCTTGACCTAGTAAGAACTCTAGCGGCTGCATTTTGGACTAACTGTAGCTTGTTTATTGAGGATGCAGGACAACCAGCTAATAAAGCATTACAGTAATCTAGTCTCGAGGTCATAAATGCATGAACTAACTTTTCTGCATCAGAAACAGATAGCATGTTACGTAGCTTAGCAATGTTTCTAAGGTGGAAAAAGGCTGTTCTTGTAACATATGAAATATGATTTTCAAAAGACAAGTTGCGGTCTAGTATAACACCCAGGTCTTTTACTGTAGAGGATAAAGTAACAGGACATCCATCTATATTAAAGTTGTATTGTAAGAGGTTTTGTGAGTAGTTTTTTGGACCAATAAGTAAAACCTCCGTTTTATCTGAATTTAATAGCAGGAAATTACGCGTCATCCAGCAATTTATATCTTTGAGACACTCTGTCAATTTAGATGAGTTAGTGTTTTCGTCTGGTCGTGATGAAATATATAATTGAGTATCATCAGCATAACAGTGGAAGTTAATTCCATGTTTTCTTATAATGTTACCAAGTGGCAGCATATATATTGAGAATAGCAGAGGGCCTAAAACAGATCCTTGCGGTACTCCATAGTCTACTGGCGTTATCTTTGATTTTTCCCCATTTAAACAAACAAAATGAGAACGGTCCGATAAGTACGATCTAAACCAGCTTAATGCCTGTCCCTGAACACCAGTGTAGTTTTGTAGTCGATCCAAGAGTATTTTATGATCTATAGTGTCGAACGCAGCGCTAAGATCAAGTAGGACTAGTATTGAGATACAGCCTTGGTCAGAAGCTAAAAGTAAATCATTTGTAATTTTAACTAGCGCAGTTTCTGTACTATGATGCGGTCTGAATCCTGACTGGAATTTTTCATAGATATCATTTTCTTGCAAAAAAGAGCACAATTGAGCGGACACAACTTTTTCTAGTATTTTTGACATAAATGGAAGATTTGAAATAGGTCTGTAATTTGCTAAGTTATTTGGATCTAATTGCGGTTTCTTAATGAGAGGTTTTATTACTGCCAGCTTGAATATTTTTGGAACATGACCTAAAGATAAAGACGAGTTAATAATATTGAGGAGAGACTCTTCCACTACAGGTAACACTTCTTTTAGTAGTTTAGTGGGTATTGGATCTAATAAACATGTTGTTGGTTTAGATGCAATGATAAGTTTATTTAGCTCTTCCTGTCCTATCGTTGTAAAGCGGTGTAGTTGTTCTAGAGGGGCCATAATTGATTCTGAATCATCAAACACCATAGAGGATTGTACATTTATAATTGTGTTTTGGATGCTTTCTATTTTCTCATTGAAGTAATTCATAAAATCATTACTACTAAACTGTAACGGTATATTTTGCTCTGGCGATGTCTGTTTATTTGTTAGTCTAGCCACGGTGTTAAATAAAAACCTCGGATTATTTTGGTTATTTTCTATTAGTTTGCGAAGATGCTCAGCCCTAGCAGTTTTTAGAGCCTTTTTATAACGTGACATACTGTCTTTCCACGCGATTCTAAAGACCTCTAAATTAGTTTGTTTCCATTTACGCTCTAAGATACGAGTTTCTCTCTTGATAGCATGTGTATCACTGTTGTACCAGGGTGCTTTAGTTTTCTCTCTAACCTTTTTTAATCTAATTGGTGCAACAATATCTAATGTACTAGTGAAAATGGTGCTCAAACTGCTAGTCATTTCATCTAATTGATCAGTTTGTTTGGGTTCACTTAGCAGCTTAGATAGATCAGGTAAGCTATTTGAGAATCTATCTATAGTGTTTGGAAGGATTGTTCTGCCTTTTCTATAACGCGGCGCAATATGACATATTTCAGCAGTACGTATTATGCAAGTCACCATGTAATGATCAGTGACATCATCGTTTTGTGGTATAATATTTATATCAGTTGGACTGGTTCCATATGATATAATTAAGTCTAGTGTATGATTTAGACGATGAGTGGGACCACTGACGTTTTGTTTGACCCCAAAGGAGTTTAATAAGTCTGTAAACGCAGCCCCTAAAGCATCATTTGTATTATCTACGTGTATGTTAAAATCTCCAACAATTATTGCTTTATCGACATTCACCAATAGATCCGAGAGAAAGTCTGCAAACTCCTTTAGGAATTCAGCATATGGCCCTGGAGGTCTATATACAGTAGCCAAGGCTAGAGATAATATGGATTTCTTTCTTACATCTAACAGCGTAACATTAAGCACAAGTACTTCAAAAGAATTAAACTTGTGACCTGTTTTCTGGGTAACATTAAAAATATCTTTATAGATTGTCGCAACACCGCCGCCTGACTCGATCAGACGAGGCTCATGCTTATAACAGTATCCTGGTGGACTAGACTCATTTAGACCAAAATACTCATTTGGTTTAAGCCAGGTTTCAGTAAGGCATAGAACATCAAAATTATTATCTGTGACCAATTCATTTACAATGACTGCTTTAGGTGTGAGCGATCTAATGTTTAGAAGACCTAGCTTTAAAAATTGTTTTTGTTCACTGATATTTAGATTTTCTGGTTTAATTACAATAAGATTTTTGCTAAATCCTGCACTAGATTTATTGTTTGGCTTCACTAAACGAGGAATGGACACAGTTTCTATGTAACGCTCCACACTATGCATATTAGTTAAGTTTGGACAACAGAGGCTGCAATTTGGACTTTGACTTACCAGTCATCTGGTGCGTAACGTCTCGGAGATGTTGTCCGACAGAACACCCGCTTCGATTCTGCTGGGGTGGAGTTCGTCTGCCCGGTACAGTCTGGGTCGCTCCCAAAACAGATGCCAATTATTTACAAAGAGCAGTTTCTGTTCATTACACATTAACATTAGCCATTCATTAAATGCAAAAAGTCTACTGAACCTTTCCTGTCCTTGTCTGTACGTGGGAAGCGGTCCGGACACGATGATCGTTGCTTTAGGCGCTGTGCTGCGTACCGTCTCGATCAGGCTCATGTAGTCCTTCTTCAGAACCTCGGTCTGCCGCAGCCTGATGTCGTTCGCTCCCGCTTCCAGCACAACAGCTCCGATGCGCGTGTCACCGCCCACGATCTCGGGAACCTGAGCGGCGATATCAAGAACACGGGCACCAGGGAAACAGTGTGTGCGTACATTACCTTTACCCGAAGTAGCACGGACATGACGGACCATGGATGTCCCGATGATCACGGCGTCATCGCGTTCCGGCTCGCGAAGAGGGGAGAAGCGGTTCCGTGTGGAGATCTCGAAGACCGGGAGGGGCGGAGAGGCAGCTCTGGTCCTGGCTCGTGTCCTCCGCTGCGTGATCCATGCTCCACGGGCCGGAGTCGGAGTGAAAGAAGGCCGGGCTGATCGCGTCGTCCTGGGCAGAGGAGCATACGGAGTGGATGAGGAAGTACTAACAGAGTTAACGTTACTAACCACTGAGTTGTGAGGGTCGGCGCGTGAAGCTTCAAGCGTTGAACGCCGGTCCAACAGCTCGGCTTGCTTCATCAGGAGACTGCGGATCTGCTTCTCGATGCGTTCCAGCTCCTGCTTCACCGTGAAGAGCTCGAATGTGTCCTCACCTGCACACAGAGGTAACGTTAGACTCTCATCCGATGTGTTCGCCATTATAAAAGATGAACAGTAAATCAATATCCCGACTAATTTAGGACTGAAATGCCGGATACAACCCGTATCTTTTCAGTGAAACGGGTGTAAAATGAGACGGCCGATAGAAAGTGCTAGTTTATAAATGAGTGGCAAAGACGAAAATCAAGGATTAATGAAGAAACTCTTCGGAGCTACAAACACAAATACAGATCGCACGCGTATGCGCCGTAAAGGCAGGTTCTCACAGCAATGCCTATGCCCCGTTGATGCAGGCTCTAAGCAAGCAAGTGAGAAGCCTTGAGTCAGCGTCTCGATAGGCGAAGACCACGCGTGGAATGCTAGCGGGCTAAAGGCTAGTAGCCTAGATTCGAAAAATTGGATCTAAGTAGTGATATCAAAGCAATCCAATTGTTTTTTATAAGGAATAGTATCGAGGATAAGTTCACATGATAGAAAAATAGAAAGTGCTAGTTTATAAATGAGTGGTAAAGAAGAAAATTGAAGATTAATGAAGAAATCCTCCGGAGCTACAAACACGAATACAGATCGCACGCGCATGCGCCTCAAGTAAGCATATTGCAAAACCGTGCGCCACGGATCGTTTTTTTCCCCCACAGGTGACTTCCCAGGCTCCGTAAAAAGATGCTTTTATTTTAGCTGTTATGAGAAAAATAAATTCAAGTGAGCACCGCCGCATTTGTCGAACACTATAATTAATGCCAGAATAAAACCCGATTTTAGAATAGGCCTACTCATATTACTAAAATACTCAATTATAAACTTCAATATTTCAATATTTCGTTCAAAACCACTTCAAAACACTTCGTGACATTTTAAAAAGCCGTGAATCAATGTATTAAGGCCACTGAAACTGAAACTGACATGTTATCTCTCAATACAGGAGCAGAAGCGCTGGTTCAGATTTTATTATTTGTTGTTTCAACGTGTGTTGCATAGCCTATTTAAAAACAAATAAATAAATATAAATACATATTTTTTTTAATTCTACATGGAACCCCATTAAGTTTTATTTTCTATATTTTTTTTACATAACTGCTTTTGAAGATGTAAATTCAGTCAATCTGTTGGAAGAGATTCGTTCCTTAGTGTAAAATGGAAATCCATGGTAATTTTATTTAATAAATATAAGCAAAAAAAATAAATAAATAAATAAATGGTGTAACAGAGTTTAGGAACAAATCTTTCTGCATTAATAGCCTAAATAAAATATAACTATAATAGTCCATGTTCTGATCAGACTTCGAACCCATGTCTTTGTTATGGTAGAAACGTAGGCCTATGTCCTACCACTCAGCCATGTCTTCACTCGCCTAATTAGCCTAATAAGGAGGGGGAAATACCCCACCGGCAAATCGCAACTTGCTTTGGTTATGTTTTTTTTTAATCTACATGGAATCCCATCAAGTTTTATTTTCTTTTTTTTACATAACTGCTTTTGAAGGTGTAAATTCAGTCAATCTGTTGTAAGAGATTTGTTCATTAATGTAAAATGGAAATGTAAGGTAATTTTATGTTTATTTGAAATCATCAAACACTGAACCAATGTTCTACTACTCGACCACAACTTTTCTCACTGAGAAAAGCCCAGAAGTTCGGTTGTTCAGCAGTCAGTGTGCGCACGCGAGAGAGAAGCGCTCTTCAGTCTCTGATTCCTCAATAGCGTCATTAAAAGCACCCAATTTATTTTCGCTGAATGCGAGATAGGCCTATTTGAACTTTTGATAAATAAAATGTTCTGCTATAAAAGTTTATATTCTAGTTAAAGCTATTCGGTTTAAAATGTGGGCTACTTTTACATAATTAGCCTACATTTTGCTTTCGCCAAATGTCCCTTTGCGCCACCTGGTGCAACAGACTTTGAAATACGGCTGGTTTATTGCCGCGCGGTAAACAACATTCTGGTTGTCCACCTACTGTATGATGAGCGGGGTGGGGTTTCTTCGTCTTTGACGTCATACTTCCACACTTTCAAAAACGAGATGTTTGTTGAGGCTGGTGTCAATAAAAGCTTTTATTGGACTAACAAGGTCGTTTTCAGTTCTGGCGGAGGGTTTTAATGTTTCACTGTGTTTAGATTCCTCGCGGCTAGGTTACTACAAGCAATAGCGACTGAAAGAGAGTGGATCATGTTGGAGTTGGAGCTTATTGAGGTGGAAAAACAGTTAATTTGAGTGAAATTCCTAAAACTGAAAGGCAGAAATGAGAGAAGACATCGGAGGAGATGGTACGTGCGGAAATGCGTATGAGGAAATGCGATGCTACCAAGCCGACCAATCACCGATCTTGCGATCCGCGTCGTCGCAACGTGTATTTACATTTTTGAGGAGGTGCACGTCAGGCTACGGCGAAGGGTACGCGGTATGGGACGCATCTGTGCGTATGCTATGCCGTACCTACTGCGCACCCGACGCAGAAGTATAAATTGACCTTTACCGCTCCCCTGTCGTTGCCAGACGCCACGTCGAGCTCTCAACTGAGTGACCGTCAAAGCGCCCGCATCCGCGCCACATGAACGCGCTGTGTGAACGCGTTCATGTGATTGGCTCAATCCCCCATGTGGGGTGCGTTCTTGTGATTGGCTAAAACAAGGGAGATATCTGATTGGTTGCAGATCATTCCCTGTTTAAAAAAAGGCATTTGTGTGTCGAGCCAAGTCAGGGGGGTCTTGGAAGCTGTTCATGCGGATGCTGTGCTGAGTTAAAGGTGACTAAAAGTCAATGATATAGTGAAATAGTGAGAAATAAGGACTTTTAAGAGTGTGCAAAGTGTTCTTAAGTGCTTTGCTAGACCGGATGGTCGTGTATTGTGTCGATTGATGGTGATTTCTGTCGAGAATCATCTTGGCGTGGGGTAATTCCAACAACACATTTCATGAGAAGCAGGGGAGAAGGGTGATCTATGTAGGCCCTCCGTGTGTTACTGGGCTGAGAGTGAGACATCAGAGGGAAATTCAAGTGCGTCTTCGACTGTGAAGCTGTGAAGCGTTGCATACAAACTGCTCATGTTGGCTCGTTTCAGCACCTCGGTGTTGGGGATCTTGTCCTGACGCTTGATATGCAGTATGCGACGCAGGCACCGCATGTGGAAGCTGTTGAGTTTCTTATCGTGCCTTGCGTAAGTGGTCCATGACTCGCTGCCATAAAGGAGCGTACGGTGCACACAGGCTTGGTACACGCGCAGTCTGGTCGTCTCAGTGAGGCTGGAGTTGTTCCACACTCGCTGATTTAACTTGGCCATGACTGCGGCTGCCTTGGCGATTCTGCTGTTGATCTCAAAGTCGATGGATAGCGAGCTTGAGATCGTGGACCCAAGGTACGTGAAGTTCTCAACGACGTCCAGGCTGTACCCGTCGATGACGATGTTTGGAGAGGTCTCTGCTCCCTGCATCATGACGTTGGACTTCTTCAGGCTGATGGTCAATCCAAACTCCTTGCAGGCGTGTGAAAGGCGGTTGACAAGTTGCTGGAGTCCATCTACCGTGTGTGAAGTCAAGGCTGCGTCATCAGCAAAGAGCATCTCCTGAATGAGTACCTCTGTGACTTTGGTCTTGGCACGGAGACGGGCTATGTTATAGAGCTTGCCGTCCGACCTGGTGCGGATGTAGACACCCTCACTGCAGTCTTTGAAGGCGTATTGGAGGAGCATGGAGAAGAAGATACCGAAGAGTGTGGGCGCACAGTTCTTGCTTTTGCTCCCACAGAATGGGATGTTGTCACCTACAATTGCTATGAGAGCTCCTTGCAGTTTCTCACCATCATCTAAAATAATTCCAGATTCCTCAATATCTATTAAATCATTAACAAGCCGAGGGAATTCCAAGTCTTGGCCAAAAAAAAAAATTTAGTAAAATCCTATTCCCTGCAAAGCATCACTAACTGCATTGGACCTACCTAATAGAGTACCTATTTGATGGCAGAATTTCGGTACACAGCCAGAAGTTTATGGATTTTCTTTGCCAGATCCAAGGGGATTTGCAACCTCTAATGCATCCTGGTACAAAATAATGGAGAAAGAAGATCGACACTGCTGAAGAAGAGTATTTTTTCTCCAATTCTTACTATCCAGGACATCTTCCAGTATATCTGATTCTACTGATTGCTGCATTTTAGTGGTGTTGTACTGTTGTCTAACTGGATGGTGACTTAAACAGGCTTTAAGTGTATCTCTGACAGGCACATACTGACAGAAACACTCATTTCCTTTGGCATTAATGCCTAGATAAATCCGATTAGGTTCAACATAAAAAAAATTCCTCTTAAAAAAAGTCTTCCTAGTTTGATCTGACCTAAACACAGTCTGATTGTACATCTTCAACAAATTTTCCTTTGAAAGCCCTTCAACTATGGTGTGGATCCTATCTCTAGGTATCTCAAGTTTTGTCAGTTCTTGCCGTACTTTTGCCAGTACATGTGCCATCCCGTGCTCATGTAAATTTTGAAATTCGTCTATTAATGCTGATATTGTGGTGGCTGGAAGGAGCATTTCTGCTTGCATTCTGAGGTAAAAGAGGGCCAAGTTATTCATAAGAACATCTCCCTCTGCATGAGCTGAAGTAGCCCCCAGAATCTCTGTAAACGACACATTGTCAGACTCAGCAGCACATGACATACTGGTGTCAAGACCTACTGCTCCGTCTTCACGACAGATATCACGCGCTGAATGTTTTCTGCTTATGTGAGAGAGAAAGACGACGTCACCCTGAATGTTTTCTTGCAACTTGGAAAAGGACATTTAACTGCCTTGCCATCTCTAATGTGCCGTTTTAAGTGCTCACAAAGACAAGATACGGATGTGGAAGTGAAAGAACATCCCATAACCTGGCATGTCATATTAACACCACTGTGGGATTTGTCAGCACATGGTGTAACCACTGAATGGTTACGACACACATGTATACGAAGGCCAACAGCAGTTTTGAAGTTACATGGACACTGGAAAAATCCACAAGAGCATCTATAGTTTGTAAGATTCCTGTGTTCCTTAGCATGTCTGACAAATTCTGGAATAGACTCTACAGAGTGCTAACACAATCTACAAGAGAAAGGCATTTCTAATCTTATTTCCAAGCAATTTTAACTTTAGATGCAGTACTTACCCATCCATATCTGGTGACTTAACCAAGGATTTTTACCTGTAAGAAAATTAGAAACATAAAAGAAAAATAATTCCAAAATGTAAAATCAAAATAAAATTAGAAAAAAACAAATTTAAAAGACAAGAAATTACAAGCTAAGAACTAAAATACAACTTAAAAATAGCAAAAAAGTTACCATATATTTTTTGTAAATAAATCATTGAATGCTCATATTAATTATTCAATCTGTATATTTAATTTATGACTAATTGTGAATTATTAAGAATAACATGTGTTTTACAGTCGATTTAATGTCTCTATGATATTTGAGTTCAATAAAATAAGAATATTACACTATTCATTTAAAACATTAACTATACTAAAACATTTACACTAGTATATTTCTTTAAAACAAATAGAATGTATGTTTCACAAACTGAGATCTGTGAAAGGGTTTTTTTTTCTTAGCAACATTTCATATTTGATGACTCCTCCATCCTTCAGCCTGTTAACCCGATGTAATGCCAAACTGGGTCCTCCCTTGAAATTGGGTGTCTATTAGCTATGATTAATAGTTCATATAAACTACAATTTTAAATATGCATAGCTTACTACATAGTGCATAATGAAAAAAAAATGAGTGCAACTTGTTTTATTTGATAAATGTTAAAGGGGTGATGAACTGAGAAATCAAATTTTCCTTGAGCTTTTGACATCTAAGAGGTCATCATATTATAAGAATATCCTGTAAGTTTCAGAACTAAAAAAAAACGACCTTGTTAGTCCAATAAAAGCTTTTATTGACACCAGCCTTAACAAACGTCTCGTTTTTGAAAGTGTGGAAGTATGACGTCAATGACGCTAAAACCCCACCCGCTCATCAACGCCTCACTTCAACACGGCCGGTTTAGCCCCGCCCACCGATTCGCGCATTCACGCATAGGTAAACAAAAGCATTCCTCGTGAAATCATTAAAAAAAAATACAGATTTTCTTAATCCAAATAGGAAAAATTTAGAAAATACCTACATCAGGGTTCCTCAATTAATTTTTACCAAGGGCCAAATTCTGCTGACAATACAGAGCCAAGGGCCACCAACCACAATGTTATGACCTCAATGCTTGCTCTGCTATTTTTGTTGTTGTTGTTTTATTAAAAAGAGTCACAAATCACCACATAGCCCAATTATTCTGATTTTATTTATTTTTATTTATTGTTTTCTTTTTCTCACGAGTCTGTTTTATTCAAGAAAATTTGAACAGATGTATTCATATGCAGAAAACTTAAGAACTTTGCATGGTGAATATTAAAAACAAATTAACAACAACTCTGGATCTCCATGTCTGCATGGGAGTCGACTGATCCTGCTCATCACAACACTGGATCTCTTCTCATCAATCTCATCAACTCTTCTCCCTAATAGCAGATTAAATCATTAGACCTATCAGCCTTAATATTTTATTGTTCTTACTTGGATCAAACTAAAAGTATTAACTGTCATGTACTCACCATTCAATGAGAGAAGTGACAACGAGAGGCTGAAGCAATGCCTCTGATGTTAGGGCTATATTCTGTTGTAGCAATTCTGAGACACTGATCAAGATGCACACTGGACAGTCTGTTTCTATCCTGGTTCTTGATCATGTTCATTATAGAAAACGAAGACTCACAGATGTAAGTGGATGGGAACATTGAAAGAAGGAACATTGCAATAATTCTGCTGTTCTTGAACTTAGCTTGAGAAACCACTTTTGTCCAAAAGTCGCTCACACTCGCCTCCTTGTGTTGCTCTCTGATCAAATCAGACTTTGACATTTCCAAAATCTCCAGCTGCAAAGATGCTTCATCTAAGGAGGAAACCAGGCGTTTGGCCTCAGCAGTCCATTGTCCATCTGCTGGGACTGAAAATGGCTGTCTTAGGAAGAGAAGGAGTTCACTTGACAGGTTGAAGCTCTGAAATCGCTCTTTGAAATTCTCTGCCAGTCTCATCACAAAGTCGCGCATTAACGGGTCCTCTGCCACCTGGTGTCGCTCGCAATGCTGTTGTAAATACGGAAAGTGCAGCTTTCTCCCTTGAAGATCCCGCTCAAAAAGTGTCAGCTTTGAACGAAAAGCTTCAACCGCTTCGTACATGTCAGCAATACTGTGGTTTT
The DNA here is from genome assembly GCA_030378365.1 of Hybognathus amarus. NCBI lineage: Eukaryota > Metazoa > Chordata > Actinopteri > Cypriniformes > Leuciscidae > Hybognathus > Hybognathus amarus. Next base: position 48,567 of record JAQIUQ010001864.1, on the reverse strand, counting down.
TGCCTTGCAATTGCAAATTAAGCTGATTTAGGTGAGACATGATATCGCACAAAAAATGCACGAATGCCATCTCTGTGTTGTCTTTCAAAAAACTCAGAAATGTCTCTGCCCTTTGGCTTTGAAGGCTGCTTAAAAATGTACAAAGTTCATTTTGAAGTTCACACACTCTTTCCAGCACACGACCCTTGCTCAGCCATCGGACATCATTGTGCAGCAACAGATCATGCCGTTCTGCAGACATTTCCTCCAGCAAGGCTCGGAAAAGGCGATGTTGCAGACCAGAACTCGCGCGAATAAAGTTTACCAGCCTCATCACAGTATCCATTGTCTCTTTCATTTTTCCAGACAATTTGGCGCATAACACTGATTTATGAATAATGCAGTGAAATGTTATGAGATTTGGATTGACAGCAGCTAGCCTGCTTATCAGGCCTCTGTGATGTCCAACCATTGACGGAGCCCCGTCAGTGACAACTGAAACAACTTTGCTTAAATCTAATCCATTCGTTTCAAAGAATTGCATCAGTTCGTTAAAAATTATTTCTCCAGTTGCGCGTTCCCTGTAATGGCAACAAACAAAGCAGCTCTTCGCGGAAAACCTTCCCATCAAAAAATCTGACGAACACTGACAGCTGTTCAATGTCAGTTCGGTCGCAAGACGAGTCTATTGCAAGTGACATGACTTCAGCTTTCTTTATGTCGGATAAAAGATTGGACAGACACTCACCCGCCAGTGTTTCTACTCTTCTTGTTGCCGTGCAATCAGATAACGGCACCTTCTGTAATAGCTCCAAAACCATTTTCTTTGTTTTCTCATCGTGGTTTAAAACTTCTGCCACCATGTCAATCGCACAGGTTTTAATTAATTCGCCATCCGAGAACGGCTTTTTGGCCTTTGCCAGGTTCCAAGCCACACGTAAGGATGCTGCGGTGGCATTCTCCTGAATGGATGTAGTTTTATGAATAACAGCAACTGACTGCTTGTAAGCTGCTGCCAATTGTGATATCTTCTGTTTGCGACTCTCAGAATGTTCAGGAAAATTGCTGTTAAAATTGCTGTGCAATGAGTTAAAATGGCGTTTGATATTGTCAGACTTACAGACAGCCACGGTCTGCGTGCACAGCAAACACGTTGGCTTTGCGTTGTGGTGGTCAGGCAAAATAAAACAAAATTGTTCAGTCCATTCAGATTTGAAGCGTCTATTTTCTGTGTCCACTTTTCTTTTCTTAACACTTGCCATATTTCCGTTGCGCGCGAATGCCTAGAGACTGCGTTCGAATTTTTGCTTACGCTGATGTTACCATGACAACCTGGAAATGAGCGCGGGCCAAACATTTTCCTTTCGCGGGCCGGATGTGGCCCGCGGGCCGCCTGTTGAGGAACCCTGACCTACATATATATCGTATATTGCAATTTCCCCCAAAAATACAGAGATATGATTTGTTTTTTGCCATATCGCCCAGCCCTACTATAACCTAGATTAGATTAGTTGGGTCTGTGACAAAATCTGGCAACCATAAAGACGCAATTAAAATACACCCACATAAATGTTTAACTTTTTTTAAACTATATACTAAATGCCTTCATACATGGGTTACTTTATAAAAAAATGTATTGTAAAATTCCTAAGCTGAAATTACCTCAAATAATTTTTATTTTTTTTAAACGTCCTCTGTCTGGGCTTAGTGAAATAATACTGTCATCAATTTAACAGTAATATAAGGATTACTGTTGTTATTACTGTCTTTCCAACTCTGTTTTTTTTTCTTTTTTTACAAAGAATAGCATAAATGGGCTATATGAACGCATAAGTTCCGCATTTGACTCTCGGTGAGTTGCACGGTTTTGAAAAATGAACGTTAAGGGTTGTTTTAAGGCATGTTTGTGCATGCCCATAGACGGCCAGTCTAAAGCTGTCACAGGGGATTCTAAAATAATCAAAAACTCGAGACAGGACCCATTGTTAATTTCTAAGTCCACCACTCTATTTCATTCAAAACAAACTACAAAATAGACTCAATGTCATGATTCCTGTCTTGAGTTCCCTTTGTCTTGTGTGGACTTTTATTGTTTCCTGTTTTGTGCCATGTGGTTGTAGTTCTTTGTAGTTTTTCCTGTTGATTAGTTCATGATTGTTCTCATGTGTATCTTGTTTCCTCATTACTTAGTTTAGCTTGTTTGTCCCTGTGTATTTATAGCCTTGTGTGTTCACTTGTTACTTGGTCAGTTGTTGTATGTGTAATGGTTGCCTCTGTGATCTCCTGACTTTGTTCCTTTTTCCTCGAGTTCTATGTTATCTGTTTTTTGTTACTTTATTAAATCACCCTGCGTTTAGATCCTCATTTTGGCCTGCTTTCCTCAGCACCATTACACTCAAGGTGTTAAATACCGGAATTATCCTTTAATGCAGTTATTAGAGAGAGGAAGAGAGATAGAGAGCGAGAGAGAGACGTTGAAATAATGAGACAAAAGCAAGTGCGTCAATATTTTTATTTATTTATTTATTAACTTGGATTTAATTAATTAGTTCATCATTGTTTTCTATAATTGACAGTAGATAACCCAATAAATGAAAAACACAAAGCCCTTTTAACAAGTAAGCCTATCAATAATTATTTATTTGTTATATTATCTAGAATAATTACGAAAATCTGTGCAGCAGGGCTATTCATTTATTTATATAGCCTATTCAGTTTAATTTTCTATTTAGCCTATTATAGATAGGAGGACTATTTTATTTATTAAAATTAAACTGAATGTGTCAATTGATTGTGAAGTTAAACATCGAAAATTGCAGATCAAGCGCATGGGGCTGCATGTCTTCCCAGACAGCATTTGCATCTGTGCCAGGTCCGTTTTCGAATCAGTAGATTCGGTGCAGCAGTCGCACTCAATATGCAGATCTGCACCAACTCTGCGCCAGACTTGTCTGTAGCTTCGACTGTACAGTCCGTCCCAGCAGGTGCGCGCCGATCCGGGACAGCTGCGCAGACTATACGCGCCAATAACTGAATTTAGTCCGCCCGACAGGTGTGGACCGGATCCGCCCCGGAACTTTGTCTCAAAAAACCCGCTGACAAGAGTCGAAGACTGCAGGCTGCCGTCTTTTCTTTTTATTTTATTTAAATTTATTTGAATAGGGACAAGTATAACAAGGGACAAGTAGGGACATATGTTATATAAGATGTTATGCTACAACATTTTAGCCGTGGGAGTCTTTGAGATGATCGAGCTTTAAGATGAGTCTTTATAGGCCTGTAACGTTAATTCATTTTATAATCTACCAATGTTGTTAGATATTTTCAGCCTAAGCAATAGACTGCTGAAGTTACAACGTCTCTGTAGGCTAAAGCGCGGAAGAATTCGCATTTTAGCAGGTTACCTCGACGCGTCATTAATCCCGGAAATCGGCCATTTTGGAGGCACAGAACATAAACAATGCCATTGAACTGAACGGAGCTTGCAAATTTGGCTGATTATTTCTGCTGAAAAATGGTAGAGTTTTGGACAATACACATCGGTCGCATCGGAAAATAACTTTTGAGTTCTATAGACTGCCAAAAGTTAAGAGAAGAGTGCAAAAAAAAAAGATGAAATAAGGCTTTTGTGATTGAGAGAGGCACAGCATCAGCTCAGATGCTCATCACGGAGCACAGTCTGCGCCGTTTCAATATATGTCTCAGAAATAATTATGTGTGCAGTGGCATATAAATGTGTATTGCTCCCCCATAGAAGAGGTTTTGTATCCATACCAATTCTACATTCTGTGAAATGATAAAGTAGTTTGCTGTTTTTAAATCAGGATGAGTTGTTTGATCAGTTGTTTGATCAATTCTAGTTTAAAATGTTTGGGTAGGGTGGTATTACAGCTTATAGTCTATTCTTAGTTGTGGATAGATCTTAGTTTCTGAAGCATCATCTACGTTACATCACATTTTTATGTACATGTAAGTACACTTTCATGACACCAGTAAAATGTATTTTGTTAATAAAAATGACACACCAGCAATATACAGTGTTTTTGAAAATTACTCACCATTCATACTTGAAACCTAATTTTTTTCAGGGGGCTTTTTTAAGGCACAGTAAATGGTAATGCTATTTTCTCTGTCTCTCTCTCTCCCTCTCTCTCTCTCTCTCTTAAAGAATGTTCTGTGTTGTGCAATTTTTTGATGGCAAGAAGTCTGTGTCTGTGGTGCCTCAATCATGGTACAATGATGGTTTTACTTTCTGGCCAAATTACACAAGCGATGAGAGGATCAACAAAGCTGTGAAGTTTGCCGAGGTGCCAGGCCACAACTGGTCGAAGCATCCTGTCAGACTTTTGAAGACATATGGTATTCAATTTTGAGTTGTTATTATTACCTTTTACTGTGTCTCCTGATAGCCAACAGTAACTATTTTGTTAATATTTTGTAATCTTTGTAAATGTTATTTTAGGTGACTTCCTGTCAGCCTGGCAAGGGATGAAACAGTCACTGATATGTGACACATTGGAGCTAGACTCTGATGATGAAAATGAGGCAGTTGGCCGAGGCAAAAGGACACCTAAACCTACGTAAGAGAGAATCATTATGCTATTTGTCAGGTTTAAATGGATATAATACAAGGATCCAATGATTTTATTTGTCACGTACACAGAAATACTAATGTAAGACTGAAAATTACATTAATAATACTGAATTAGCATTTGAATGTTCAACTTTTTGTTTACTGCATTACATAAGTCATGTTTCAATGTCTTTGGAAAACAAGAAAAAACACAAAATGACTTTTTATGGAAATTATGCTGGGCTAACGATTTGTTTAAATTTGGTAAACTATTGTTCATGGTTTGTATATCCTTAAAATAATTAAGCTTTTCAGAATCAGTGAGATAAATCATGATCTTTATTCCAAGCTAAAAAATTGTGATTCTCATTTTAACCAGAATCGTGCAGCTCTAGTGTTAGTGTAAGAGGTGCAAGTGCCAAGTGATATGATTTATGTAGTTTTCTGTGTGAAAGTGTAAGTGTCAGTCTAAGTGAAATGTGTCTCTCCTAAAAATTAGGCACCATTATGGTGACACTGAAGACAGTGATAGAGAGCCTGCACCCAAGAAGGCACCAAGACCATCGATTCTAAATCGGCCTACTTCAGGATCCTCATTAACATCACGATGGTAAATATAACCAGTATTTGTCCTATTGTGGAAATCAATTGTTAAACTATTAAATTGCTGTTTTTTTAGTCACTATAAAATAGTTCCATTATAACCCTTCCCTTATGTTTTATGATTATTGTTTAGCAACCAACCAGCTCCAGGGCCATCCTACTTCACCCAACCTCCACTACTACCCCCTCCAGTGCCATCCTCCTGTTCTCCACTTCCACCACTCACTTCTCCAATGCCAACGTCATTTTCTCCACCTCCACCACAATCTCCTTCAAGGCCCCCCTCTTTTTCTACACCTCCTCTGCAATTATTCCAATCTTCTTACGACTGTTCATCTCAGATCAACAATGCAGATCTGTCTTCTACCCCAACCACCTCTCCGAATGTCTTCTGATGGTTTGGCATCTAGCAACAGAGCCACGGAAGTATTTGTGCCCAGCTCTGAATATGGGGCGTTCTGGGAAGGAGCCAATCATCTGTACACGTGAGTTACTGAGCTACTCGTTATTGTGTGATTGACGGACCGTTTATCAGTTTGGACCCAGAAAGAACATTGTGCCATGAATGAACTATCCAGTGTCCACAGATCAGCAACATTCACTATGGATTCACGGTAGTAACACTAACTGTAACCATGGAAGTTTGCCAGGAATAGTCGGCTATAATGCTTTCAAGTAGCATCACGTCAGTTTCATTTTGACATTATGAATACAATTGCTGCCCTCAAATGTTAATCTGAACTAAACTAAACATTTGTTTAACTGCTGCAATATTACATTTAATTTTGTCCAAGGAGTTGTTTTGTTTTATAAGCTCCTAAGAAAAGTCAAGTATAGCTCCATCATTGCTCAAAGTAAAAAAAATATCATACTTTATGATGTTAGTTTTAATAAAAATAATTAAAAAAATTAAATCAAGGAAATTTCTCTGGCATTTCTTTCTTTTAGCTGTATCGGAAACGTACTGAACTGTGACATAAGTGTATCGTACTCGAACCGTGAATTTTGTGAACCGTTACACCCCTAATAATTACACAAGGATGAATCATGTGAACCATCTCAACAAAACCAATATGGTTCGGATCATTTTACAATTGAGAAACTCTCTCAGAAATTTTAAAACCAATCTTAAAACAATGCTTCTAAAAAAATGATTTCAATTCAATTACAGTATGTACAATATTTTCTGTGTTGTCTGCTTTTGCTACATTTAGAATTCATATCATGTCTTTGAATTTGGTGTTGTTTTTGTAGCTGCTGACCTCCACATGCTGACATTAATGGAGACCATGAAGCAACAGATGAATCAGCTTTCAATGAATATGAGCGTTATCATGGCCAGAATGGCAGCTGCTGAGCCTGTTGTGGAGATGCCGGAGGAGATCTCCTTGCCCCTTGCCTCCCTTGAGGAGGTTGATCAGTTTGAAGGCTGGTTGAAAAACCCAGGCAACACAGTCAAAAAACAGCACTTGGTATTTATGCTTATATAACATCTAAGTCCACTAACACTTGGTATTCACGCTTTTTTTTTGTTGTTGTCAAGGGGCATCTCAATAAGATTTGGGAGGGTGTCTGGTGATATTGGGCAATTTAATATTGTCTTCAAAATACATTTTCCCATTAGAATTAATCATTAGAATGAATGGGATTTTATGGATTTAGATGGTAAATGTTTACAGTTAACAGATTTTAGCTTGTCCCATTAAGGGAAAACGGATTCAACCATATAATCCTAAAAGCTTATTCCCTCAAGATGTAATTCATGACATGAGATATGTCCCACACTTATTGCTATGTTGCCCACACCTCTTTATCATTTATCAATCTCTTACTTCTCACTAATTTAGTCTCTTGTTTCCACAGGTGGGAATGCTGGCCTCCATTGGTGGAAGAGATACCAAAAGCATAATATTTAACATTTTGGCACACATTTTTGCTGACAGTGCAGCAAAATCAATCAATTGGAAGGGGATGAATAATAAAAAGAAATTCAGCGAGATGGCAACCAAGGCCATTATGACTCGTAAGTATATATAGATGCCTTTCACACTAGCACTTTTGGTGCGCACCCGGGTTCGAATGACATCAGAGTTCAGTTCGTTTAGATGATGTAAACGCTGTCTTCCGAACTCGGGTGCGCACCAGCGAACCGTACCAAAGGTAAAAAAAAGAACAAATGTGAAGCGAGCTATTCTATCCATTTTGATGCCTTTTCATTCATAGCAGTTACCAAAGAAACATGAATACGCTGCAGCTTGATGACTCAAGCATACCACGGTTCGGATACAAATATATAATGTGAACACAGTCCATCGGGGGAGGGGGGACCAATCAAACTCGGTTCGGAAACAGGCAATCGAACCACCCTAATCACCACACTATCATTCATTCACTCACTCTCTATGAAGGTTAAAAAGTAGCAAAACTCGATAGCAGGTGGATGTGAATTAGAAAACTTGTACAATAAATATTCATACTTGTATGTGAACTTTTATATACTCACATTTCTGATACTTGCCTGTGACTTAGACATTCAACATTCAAGCTCAGATTTTTATTTGACAGGTTTTCACATTGGACCTGTGAGTATAAAAGTTCACGTACAAGTATGAATATTTATTGTACAAGTTCTCTAATTCACATCTTCCTCCTATCCAGTTTTGATACTCTTTTACCTAATTCCATCACTCCACACCACTTTAGTTACATTTATTATTATTTATTTGTGCAAGCATTTGTCATGTAACAAATAATATTTTAATATTGAATCTAATATTTACTCTTTGTTTCTTTGCTTTTTGCATGAATTATAGGAGCAGTGAGGAAGAATCGCATGTCTGACAAAGCCACCGACACCGAGATTAACCATTATGCCATCAGGTGGTTTAATCTGGCATGCGACCGTGGGGTGGCGCCGTGCCTGGTCACATCCAACTAATGAGCAATAGCTACATAATTACATGAAAGTGCAGTGTTCACATTAGGGTTCTGTTTTTTTTTTTGTATTGGTTTTGTATTTCCTTTTTAAAATAAAGTTTTGTTTGAAAATTACAAATTGTCTGGGTGTTTGTGCCTTTTAGCCTAAATATGAATCACAGACCAGGGCCAGATGAGCCCCAGATGTAAAATATGAGTCACGGATCTGGGCCAGATCTGCACCACATGTCATGGCATTAATAACTGTACTGGGCCGGTGCTGGCCCAGATCTGTCTCTGATCCGTAATTCCAACCCGTTCCGGTATTGGGCCGTCTGGAAAGAATGAGCCCGGCCCAGGTCCGCTGTACCGGATCTGCGCCAAATGCTAGTGAAGACCTGGCCCAAATCTGGCCCAAATACATTTTGCTGTCTGGGTCTATTAGGGGTGGGAACGGTACATGTATTCGTATCGAACCGAAACGGTACAGGCGTCACGGTTCGGTGCACGAATTTAAACGGAGAATACATGGTATATAAATAAATAAAACTCGCGTGCATATTAAATAATGTAATGCGGGACTACTGTTAGATACGCGGGTTCTTTAGGGACACATAATCTGTATCATCGGCTTGCTCTGAACCGTCAAAGCTCTGAACGCGCGTTCACTTCAAACGTGGCTTTATAAGCGCATCCTCGCTTTGGACTAGCGTCGAACCAGATGCGATAGACGCGAATTTGGCGCTCTATTCACGTTTGGTGTGACCGCATAATGAACAGGCTGCGATGTCAAGATTGCAATGCTTGTGTGTGTGTGTGTGTGTGTGTGTGTGAGAGAGAGAGAGACCGAGAGAGTGTGTGAGAGTGAGAGAGAGAGAGAGATAGAGACGCGCTGATAGAGACAAAAACTGTTCTCATATTTGTGTTGGCTACACTCGCAATAAAACACAACATTGTGCTTTTGTTACACTGTAAACTCTTGACAAACTGTAACCTACAACTGTCATCCAACCAAAATCACACACTGTTTTAAAAGCAAAACATAGGCTATTTATCCAACTCCATTTCAAAACAGTCTGTGGGTCCCATCTTTTGGACATTCGTCATATTCCTCGGAGCACTAATCTTACACAGTCTACATAGATTTAAAAAGAAAATCGAATGTGTTTTTAAAGGTAGTATTATGTTATACAGAAATCAATTATTTATTCAGATGAGAATAATGTTACATTGTTAATTAATAATGTTAATTAAAATTAAGGAAAACAAATATATTAATCTGAAATTTAGCAAAATAATTTAAAATAAATTCAGGTACAATTACCAAACATTTCGCAAGGTCTTTTTGTCTTTTTATTCATTTAATTAATAAACTAATTATAAAAACTATTGTCAGTGCACTACAAATAAACTGGTTCTAAGCTTTTATAAAACTTTAAAAAATCAATGCCTTCTGTATTTTTGTTCACACACTAATATATATATATATATATATACCACATATCTTATACTTATATTATATTACTCAATTTTATATATGCTATATATACATATATATACTCACATCACACACACTCAATTTATATATATATATATATATCCTTATATCTCATACTCATATTATACACTTCAATTTAACACTATATATATATAATATATAATAACACACCCCATATCTTATACATTACAATATTTAATTCCAATACATTATATACACGTACATATATCCACATCTCATATTACTATATATTCAATTCAATATACACACACACACACCACACCCCTATATCTTATACTCACACTTATCTTAATTCTACACACTATATATATATATATACTACACACCCTATACTCATATTAATATATACTAATATGCACCATATATGTATATATCTTATATTCATATATATTTAATTTATACTACTACACATATATACATTATATCTTATATTTATATATTTAATTCACACACTATATATATATACTTATATTATATATACTCTAATTCACACATTATATACATAATACCATATACTCATACTCATATTATATATATTTAATTCATATGTACACACACACACTCTATACTCACATCATATATATCTAATTTCACACACTACAGCACATATCATATACTTATACTCACATTATATATATTTAATTCACACACTATATACACACACACACACAGCATACTTATATTATATCAATCATATATTCATATGTACATATATACACATATATATATACACACACACATATACACACCCACTCACATCACTCACTCAATCACTCACTACACACCCCACACGCACGCACAGACACACACACACACACACACACACACGCGCACACACACACTGCACTGTCAAATAGACCTATATTCAGTCTGTACAATGGTTGATATAACACAGTATCCCACCGTCACAATTGTGACCGATCACAAAACTCACTTTTCCATGAAAATTGTAAAAAATGATGATTGATTGTTTCAAAGGGATAGTAATGACACATGATTTGGATATTTTTGTGTCTGGGAAAAATGTGGGATTAAATGGGTTAAAGAGCTCTCTTAATGTAATTCTTACTAGTAAAAACTGATTTAGAGAGCTCTCTAATCGTAATTGTTTTTAGTAAGAATTTAATTAGAGAGCTCTATAATTGTAATAGCTACTAGTAGGAATTAAATTGTAAAGCTCTCTAATTGAATTCTTACTGGTAAAAATGCAATAATGACGAGTAAGGTTGCACAATTTAAGCTAAAACGGCTTACCATAATTTTCACTAGTGAAATTTAACAATAGACCTGCTATTCAAAATCAAATCAATTTTTGATATCAAGAATTGTTTTTTTTACTAGAAGAAATATCATTTTTGAGATCAATAATTACATTGTTACTTATAAAAATGCCAATGCCTGATATCAATAATTAAATTGTCACTAGTAAAAAAAATATATATTTTTGATATCTGAAAATGTATTTCTGTTATCAATATAATTTCAGATATCTTAAATGGCTTTCTTACTAACAATCACATTCATGATATCAGAAAGTGAAAATTGAATTATTGACATCAAAAATGAACATTGTTACCAGTAGCAATTTATTTGGTTGGTTCCAAGAGAAATGAACTCTTGCACTAAATAAATGCACTATATTATATACTTAACCTGTTCATTTTGATTATTTAATGTATGTTTAAAATATCTTTCATGAAAATGACAGCAACTGTGTCAACTATATTTCAATAACAAACATAAGGTAATGCAAATACTGCCTTACGTTCAGTTTACACGTTTTCATACAATGTGTTGTGTGTTGATTATTATATCTAAAAAATAAATAGCATCTGAATTTAGGCTACAAGTCTAGGCTCTGTTGTGTACCTTTAATGTTATAGTAATGTATATAGTTTACATTAGCAGATTTGTTTTTAATCCTTGCAAAATGTTTAATTGTAATTCAATTAATTTAAAGACAATATTTTTTCTTTAAACCACTGTTTCAAAAGAAAAAAATTTAGCTTTCTAAACCGAACCGAGACGTCAAAACCGTGGGAAAACCGAACCATCAGTTTTGTGTATCGTTACACCCGTCATCAACTATTTGTTTTGTTGGGTGAACTATTCCTTTAAAAGTACTAAACTGAAAGAAGGTCATACTGTTGTGTTTTGGTGATTAAACCAAATGTTCTCATTACATATTACAATCATCTTGTGTTTATTAAATGATGATTATGTGTAAGTTACTGAAAATGTGCTGTAATGAAAGCATGGGATCAGGTTTTGAAAGAATGACAAGCCTAAATGTGTAACACAGTGTGATCATATTAGACTTTTGAGCAAAGAGTTTTTGAGCAAAGAGATTCAATTGTGAAAATAGTACCAAAGCCAATAATCAATTAAACAAACTATTAAAACGAGAGAAATGATCAAGACTAAAATATATTTAAAATAACATACTGCAATTATAAATGCAAAAACAACATAATTTACCAATAAAGCTATTATCTGCAGTATATTAATCTTTATAAAACGGTAAGTTACAGTCATTCTGATAGGTCGGGTTTATTCACGATAAAACCATAGAATAAAAGCCAGGATAATTGCTCTTCAATGGCAAAGCGCAGTAACTACACATTTGGTCAAAATTGAGTTAAGACTTGTAAGTTAATGGGCTTTATGACATGTGTTCTGTCCAGACATGGGGACTTGTGACTTGGTGACTTGGACTCGAGTCGACTCGAAGTCGCTATTTTTATGACTTGTGACTTGACTTGACAAAAAATAAAATACTTGAGACTTGACTCGGACTTGGAAGTTAAAGACTCGGGACTTGACTTGACTTGAGACAGGATGACTTGAATGACTTGAGTGTTAATCACATCATGTTTTCAGTTTGAATATAAAATATATAAATTATGTAAAAAAAATAAAGTTGATGCAGCTGGAGCGCAGGCTGAGAATAGCGCTGTCATGACTGGATCACGAGATCATCCGTCATTGCCCTCTCGTACCTTACGCACACCACGCCCACTTACATCAGATATCACATCAACATGTCAGCCGGAGGGATACCGAGGGTCGTCGCTTTCGGCTTCAAGAATTTCTCACAACAAGATGGCAAAAGAACAGCGCTTTGAAAGACATGCAACGTTAAGATCGCGGACAGCTAGACGACAAGCTCCAATTTCGTCCGCCATTTAAAGAGCCAGTCTGCCCAGTAAGTGCTTGTCAATTTGTTAATGTTATCTGGTTAGCTCGTTCGTAGTTAGCTAGCTAATGTAAGTTAATAATAGCAAAAGTAGCCATTATGGTGGACTCAGTAGATAAAGGTAGTGGCGTGTCTTCTTCCTCAGCTCTTTTTTTAAAATAGCACATTAAAGAAAGTTGTTTAGCCACACGGGCATAATTTCCTATGGGGACAGGGGGGACATGTCCCCCCCACTTTTCAAAATCCTGTTTGTGTCCCCTCCACTTTAAAATTCGTTTTGTTATGATTTTTAACTCAAATTAATTAAGTCACCTGTTGTTTCTATCGTTTAATCGCCGACTGTGCCGCGACCGCGATACCTGCTCATTAGAACTTTCAGTGAGCTATTTTTAGAGTGTGCACGCGACGTTCCTGGACGTGGACGCGCGCATCGACACAGGCTCCGTTTCTGCTCCTCTGCGGTTGTGGCACAGTCAGCGACGAAACGCCAGAAACAACAACAGGTGACTTTAAGCTATAGCGCAGGGGGTCGGGAACCTACTGGCCCGTGAGCCATATATGGCTCTTTTCAGGATTTCATATGGCTCTCCTAATTTTCAAATGTTGACTGAAAAAGGCTCTCAAAAAGTAAAATATTAAGAGACAATTTGAGATGCACCATGCAGCACTTGCTAATCACTTGTTTATGATGCCCGTTTTCAATATGTGTGGTGTCATAAGAGGGTCGCACACGCACGAGAAGCGCGCGCCGTCCAGGACAGAAAGTATCGCACATCCGGACGAGAAAGCGCGCGCCGCGTCTAGGAAGAGGCACCGGACCGCGGCACTTTACCCAGTTTATGGCCGGCAATATTGTTATGTTTAAGGACATTATGGAATTAAAATAATGTCTGTCCTATGTTATAATTGTACTGTACAATTAAATACAATCGTTGCTAAGTCTGCAGAACACTTTACCTCAGCAATTTTCCTCAGCAATTTTCATTTAAGCAGCTGATTTCTGAAAATGAATGTAAAAGTAGCCATTGCAGCATACCGTTAAGTCAGTATTTACATTACGACCGTTCTGACACAAATAAAAGTATAAAACTGTATATAAAACTATGTAAATGCGCTCTGTGACGAGGCAGGATTTTGAACAAGGTCCTGAGCCGCTTGCTGGGCGCCGCCCTGACAGAGACTGAATGTGCCACTGCCGCCGGTCATCTCGGTGTACACTCCTAGTCTAGGAGTCCTAGAGAATAAAGTGTTTGAATTTTAAATGAGGCGCTGCGCTCCGTCCAGGTGTGCTAGAAACCAGCATGTCAGTGAACAAAATCTCCCGGAAGTTCCTGGGAGATTCCCGCATATCCACGAGAGCGCCTCCCTGATGCTCTTAAAAATTTGCTCAAAATCTCCCGGAATCGAGAGCAAGATAGACACATACTGCGGCTGACAACACACATAGCAGTCGCACCTGGTGCCTGCCGCCTGCATAGGCAGAGCTGGCTGTCAAGTGCACCTTGCGCGTGTGCCCTCTGCTACAGCCAGCCAAACACCCCCTCCACACACACACACACACACACACACACACACACACACACACACACGCACAATATGCACGCACCGGCACGCACCCGCGCACACACACACACACACACACACACACACACACACACACACACACACACACACACACACACACACACACACACACACAAAACAGTGTTGTTGTAACGTTATATAACTACCAGTAACTGCTACCAGTGCAAGTCGTATATTACTACTGTTGTTATTATATATTACTGTTGCAAATTGTCTAATATACGAAAGTGTAAACTTTGCTCTGGCTCTTTTGAAAAATTTCTCAATTTTGTTTTGTTTGTTTGGCTCTTCTTGGTAAAAAGGTTCCCGACCCCTGCTATAGCGTCATATGATCCTGCTCTTATTCATGCAAATGCTTTAAAACTATTTATGCGTGACAAGACAAAAGAGAATGAGCTGCCATGTCCTCCTGATTCACACACACACACACACGACGAGCGCCAGTATCGCACAGACAGCGCGCCAGTATCGAGTTGATTTCGCCACTTGAACAAACAAAAACACACATGTATGCCAAAATGTCCGTTTTGTCGAGTATCGCCACAAGAACAGTCTTAAATGAGTTAAATAAAATCTTAAGTGAAAGTAAAGAGTAGTGAGAGAATGAGATGCGCGAGATCCTGTCAGCAGGGGCAGATCTTAAAGTGACAGCAACCTCTAATTCTCTCTGTCAGTAAAGTTAACCAAAGAACAAAGGGAACAGAAAAAAAATACTAACTGCTCTTGACTAAACAATGCTTGTAGCTTTAATAAGGATTCATCTATATTTAATTTATATTTATGCAGTGCGGACTGTTTGATAACCTTATTCAATTTCTGTATATTTCATACCTGTTAGACAGGAAGGCACAGGAAAATATGACATAATATGACAAAAAATGTAATATGGGTTTATGCAAGGTTTGTTTTAAGTTCACTTAAATTATTAGTTGTTATATTTTTTGAAGCCTGTAAATGTTTAAAATTTGAAGAGAAAGTGAGTGTGTGTGTGTGTGTGTGTGAGAGAGAGAGAGAGTGTGTGTGTGTGTGTGTGTGTGTGTGTGTGTGTGAGAGTGTGTGAGAGAGAGAGAGAGAGAGAGAGAGAGAGAGAGAGAGAGAGGAGAAGAAATGTAACAAAGTTTAATATTGTTCGTAAACTGTGTTTGAGAGAGAGAGGGAGGTGTTCAGAGAGGAGTCTGTAGGATGTTAAGCTGTTATTTGTTTCATGGACTCAATGTTGAAAATTTTGACATTTTGACATTAAAACATTTCAAACACTGTTGGCAGAAGTGAAAAATAAATAATTTTATGAAGTTACAATTTTGTTTGATTCCATGATGTATTTTACTGAACATCAGTATTTACAATGCAAATCCAAATTATTGTAATTTACTGACAAATACTTATCTTGTCTTTTCACTTTATTAAGATCAGATTCTACATGTAAAATTACAATAATAAGGTGACTTGACTTGCACTTGACTTGACCTACTACAAGACTTGACTTGACTTGACATAGCCTGTGACTCTGACTTGACCCCCCAAAAAATACTTGGGACTTACTTGAGACTTGAAGGTTAAGACTTGAGACTTACTTGAGACTTGCACATGTGTGACTTGGTCCCATCTCTGGTTCTGTCTTGTTTAAAAATATCTGGGTTAAATTATGTCCCGTCTCGGAGATGCATTACCACATAATCTACCCATAACATGTTTGACTGGCTGGTATTAAAACTTTAGAGGCCTTTTTCTCCGTTTTCTTTGTTTGCGTAGCCTAGTTAGTGCACTTCGCCTTTGTGGACTACACAGCGCCCCTAGCAACCACTCTTAGCAACGCAAACATAGCTTCTCATTAATATTGTTAATTTATTATATTATTTTATATTATTATTGTGAGAGAGTATTTACAGTAGATATAGCATCTTCCTTCAAGTCAGTCCTATATTCGTAATAAAAATCTGCTTGAATGTCTTGACATTTTAACAGTTAACGTTAGGGGGTTTAGCTCTGACACGCTAGTCATTTGCGTCTTGCTTCTCCGTGCTCAAAAAAGTCTTCACTACTGACCGATGTCTCATAAAGACAGTATTTGCCTCAATCTAATGGCGAAATAATGTAAATATAGTTTTGCCTACCTTTGATGCATCGAGATGCAGAAGTCACTCACTCCTCTTCTCTTCTCTTTAAAAAAAAAAAACAAGAAACTTACCACTCTGTCGTGTGAAATCCCTGCTTGGAAAGTCTGTAGTTGCTTGAAATCCGTTCAGCAGAGTCCTCTTGTTCGTTAACATTGGCCGTTTCCACCGTCGAGCCGAACGGAGCGGGAAATGTTACGGTTTCCGTGTGTCAGAGTCGCGGGAGATCCTTGGAATGTTTATACAAACAATTCAGTCGCCTTGGTAACGCGACATTTACTCTTGTTATGAGACGTAAATAGTGACGTGTTATGGAGAATGGTCAGCTATTGCTTTTAATTTTATTACTAATTTGTTTGTTTACTTCGCTACAGATACACTGGTAGACAGGCAACAGACACGTGACATTTGAGTAGAGATCGCGGTTATGAAGGAGCATCCCGAACACGTGCTAAGGGCTGCCAATCAACGCACACTGGGCCAGCTGACCAATCACAGCACATTTCCTATTTCGGAAGGAGGGGCTTCATGGAAAACGACGCAATCATCCTTATTTTATTATTATTATTATTATTATTATTATTTAGGTGTATTGCTCAACCAGAATGGGGATAGAGGAGCTGTAATAATACACAATATGTGAAAACATAATGCATTTTGTGAACAATCAGGCATGAAAACGTATTCTAGTACACCTTGCCTAAACTTGTAGACTAAATTCAGATGCTATTTATTTTTTAGATATAATAATTTCAAAACAAAATCAAGATTTCGTAAAAGGTCCTTTTTAATAGATGACCTATAGTGATCTGCTTCCACCTACTGGCGGTTTTAGTTTCATTTAATATGTTCCATAATTTTATTTATTCAAATATTAAAAGTATAAGCTATTAATCTAATAAATTATTTATACCAATATTATTATTTATTATATATGATTATTATTTATAGAATGTATAAAATGTAATCAGTGACAGAGATTTAAAAAAAAAATCTTACTCCAGTACCATTAGCTTTATGTTATTTATGTTATGACATACCCTATATTCTGTGGAGAAATGTTTTTGTCCATCATGCTTGCTGTACAGACATGTTCTCAAATTCAGAAAAATGTAGGGCCTAAAGACTAAGTAAGTAAAATAATCAGGTCGTGGTGTAATTGAACAAAATACGAACACTGATATTTTCTGTTCTATGATTCCTGAAATCTCTTTGAAATCCCAAAATGTCATTTTTAATATTTTTGGATAAAATTAAGAGAAGGAAAAAAAAGATTTCAAGATTTTTTCAGATTTTTAGTATTTTTCAATTGTTTATTATGGATGTAAAAAACTGTTCAAGTAATACAATGTATACAGTACCGTCAAGTTTGGAAACATTAAGGTTTTATAATGTTTTTGAAATTAGTCTCTTAATCTCCCCAAAGCTGCACAAAAGTACACACAGTAATAAACATTTGAAAACATTATTTATTGAAGTAAAGTAAAACGCTATTTTCAACATAATTACTCCAGTGTCACGTGACATGATCCATCAGAAATCATTATAATATGCTGATCTGATGCTGAAGAAACATTTCTTATTATAATTAAACACAGTTGTGCTGCTTTATATTTTTGTGGAAACTGTGATTTTTTCAGGAATATTTGATTAACATAAAGTTCAAAAGAACAGCATGTATTATAAATATACATTTTTTAAATATTTATTAAATTCATTAATGTCTGTACTGTCATTATCAATTTAATGTGCCTTTGCAAAATAAAAGATTTTTTTTATCTTACTTATTCCAAACTTCTAAATGGCAGTGTATCATGATTTCTAATAATAATAATAATAATAATAAAATAAAATAAGCAGCTATATACAGGCTTTTTCAACACTGCCTTTATGTATTTTAATCAGATGAGAAATGACGTTTAAGTTAATTTACGTTTTACCCAGATAAGTGCTCTCTCAAAATACTTTTTTTAAGATTTCAAATGAAAATGTATTTTGAATCTTATGAGTTCTCCAAAAACTTTTTTTTTATGCAGAAACAACAAATACAAATCGAGACATTAATACACAATACAACAAAAACAGAGGGTTACATTCCATAAATTTAAATAACATTAAACAAGCTTAAATGATCGACAATATTGCAGAGTCTTACATGCAGTAGAGTTTTTAGAGTTCTTCAATGAATTTAAATACATATCAATATTTTTCTTAAAAATAAAAAAAGGAGTTTTCTTTAAAAATTTACACTTGTGAATATAAAATTTGGCAAGAAAAAGTAGAAAATTAAGGACAAATTTAGAATGAAAGGGGTCTAATTTCATAGTCACCAAAATTTTTTTTTTTTTTTCTGGTTTACACAGAAGTCTAAAGAAAGATACCTTTTAATAAAATTTGAAAAATCAATCCAAAAGATTTTGCAATACATACATTCCCAAAACAAATGAATAATCGTTTCATCAAACTGATGACAAAAGGAGCACAAGGGGAAATACTATTATTAAATTGAGCAAATTTGTAATTAACTGGGTAGCAATTGTGAATAATTTTGATTGAGACTTCAAGCACTTAATTAGTTAAGAAAATGTTTTCCCAAAGGAGCCAGAAAGCCTCCCACCCTATATCATCAGATGTATTATTCCAAAAACACACAGGCAGGTAAAGAAATCTGATTTCTGATAAGAATTGAGTGAATTTTCTTATTTGACAATCTACTAAACAGACATTGGTCAACAAAAAGATGAGCGTTGTCAAAAATAGGTGAAGTTAAAGGTCCTTTAAGGCCAGAATTGACCAAAGGTTTCACACAATCAGGAATTGCACCAAAAACAATGGCATATTCTCTTGGGGGGACTGGAAAAGAGAATTTTTGCATAAAATGTTCATAAGAGAGCAAAACACCCCTTTCATCCAAAAGTTGACTCACTAAAAGTATGTTTTTATCGAACCAATTATTAAAGAAAAGAGATTTATTTTTATATTTGATATTTTGGTTATTCCAAATAAAATAGCTATGTGGAGAAAAACTATAATGATATATTAGGGACCCGCATATTAAAGCCTGTTTATGAAAACTAGAAAGAGTTAAAGGTATTTTTAAAATGTCATAGTTGCAGCGCAACAGAAAATGCAAACCCCCAGAAGTTGACGTCATTGTACAGAGCCCCTCCCCTTTCCGCCATGTTGGTTGGATTCCCACGGCAAAACCGTATTGTTTACGTGTGTTTTTAGCTTTCATTTTTCTCGTATTCGTAGATCCGTCTCTGTCCTGCCAAAACAGTAAATGCGCGAAAATAATAAATGCGCAAAAATTAAAGAGCTCTGGAATGTTAAGTCGCGTCTCTGTGGGGTTCTAACATACGGTTCTAAAGGCGTTGCCGCTGGTAACCGATAGCAGAGAATGTCTAATTGAAGAGAATTGACCTTATGCACAGCTGCACTACTTCCTGAACTTCAGCCAGCTCCTTGTTTCCTGTCTGCCATTATTGGCAGAACTTGATAAATTCAGGTGTGTCTGATTATTGTTGCCGTGACTACTGAGGTCAGGCACACCTGGATTAACCAATTTGTCCAATAATGACAGACAGGAAACAAGGAGCTGGCTGAAGTTCAGGAAGTAGTGCAGCTGTGCATAAAGCCAATTGGTTACTGGTTACTTCCGGGTTCTGGACTGGCTGCAGTAACACGTCTCTGTCCATGCGGGGGCGCTCGCGGTCGAGTGCAGAATGAATGGGAGTCAATGGGGTTTCACCCCCAGAAAGCCACTTTTCTCAGGATGTAATTTTTTGTCAAGTAATTTGAAAGTTGCATTCAAAAGGGAGGACTAAGATAATACACTCAGCTGAAAATTGCATTTTTAAGTTCACTTATCTGTTCTAAAAATCCGTTTAAAAATGTGATGACGTCACACAATAGCAGAATGCTAGCGTGCTCCGGCCAACAACGGCCTAACCTGTAAGAAATCAAAAGGACATAAGTACTCGTTCATTCGACTTTTGGCCTATAATCTATATTGAACTTGCGGAATCAACAATAAAATCTATGTTAATTTAACGACAAGCAGGTGAAAGAGACACATTTAGCCGTTTAGCCCCATAGACTCCCATTCATTCTGCTCTCGCCCGCGATCACCTCCAGTGGAATTCTAATGGAACTGCAACCAAGATGATACACAATAGGGCTAATAGGAAGTGCCAAGACTCTCAGTTAGACAGGCTCTGCCGATAGCGTCTCCAACCATCATGGCCGACCCGACTCAGACTCCGCCCAAATCGGCACGTGACTCCTCATTCTCAATTAGGACAATGGCTGTGTTTAAGGATTAAGGCACTTGGACTGAAAGACTAAAAGATCTTAATCTGGATTGAAGGAATCAGACTAAAGGAGAATTCTTGTTAACCCTAAAACCGTATTCTGGACAAATGTGGGCAAAATAGTTTTGATTTATTTAAAAAAAAATACTTTCCTTGATCTGAACGGTACAAGACTTGGCTACTTTTTTCTTTGGCTAGTTTGCCTCCTGAATACACACCATTTTTATTTTATTTTATTATTTATTTATTTTTTATTTATTTTTTAAATTTTTTCTACAATGTTAAGTGGGTGGAAAAACTAAAAAAAACTTAATCTTGTATTTGGGTCAAAAATGGGCACTCATAGAAATGAATGGGAAAAACTGTAATTAAGAGCAGTGTTTCTCAACCAGCGGGTCGCGAGACTTTCTCTGTGTTAATCGGCACAGCCAAAAATTGGGCTTCACAAAAGGCTCATTGCAACAGCCACGTTTACATGCACCCAAATCCAAATAATGCGTTCCTAAACGGCTCAATCGGACTAAAAAGCCTTCATGTAAACACCTCGATCCGAATATAATTTAAATTGGATTGAAAGGAAATTAATATTTCACAACTCAAAGTTTCTCTTGCCATTTAGCACTATCTTTGTGAGTCGGGATTTTCAACAGTGATTGCAATGAAAACAAAAAGCAGGAATTTGGCTGACAACAGTTATTTGTGTGCGACAATACGAGTCACACTTTTCCAAACTCCACCGCGTCTGGATATGGTCATTTCAGAGCGACAGTCTCAAGTAGGCTATCACAAAATTGTGAATAAATTATATACAGAAAGCAATCAATATCTTTTCACACCGCGCGAGTTTATCTGGACACTTGCCAATCTCGTTATGAATTCAATGACGCACGTTACACTGCACAACGAAGCTCTGACGGTATTTACATCATCGTGTCTGCATTAGTGAAAGCAGAGAAGGAAGAAAAAGCGTTGCAATGATAAGATCTTCATCCTCGCGATCGACAGACTCCTCTGCTTGTTCAATGCTCATCACAGCAACATTTTATGTGATGGGAATAGATCAAAAACGTCTCACGATTCGTTAATCTCGATAGCTGTAATAGTAAAAAACCTATAATAGCTGTAATAAAATTATATAGATATATATTATAGATATATAGATAGCTATTTCATATGCAAGCGTCAGCCAATCACAGCAGAGTCCGGTTACACACAGCAGACACGCCCCTTTAAACAGGGTGTTTAGATCAGGGGCTAAAATCAGGCTAAGAAAAATGCCTTTTATTTCTAAATTATGACTATGTTTGACCTAAAAAACATAATAAGGACAACCCAGGAAACGTTATAAAATAATTTAAAAAACCATTATAGGGCACCTTTAATAAATTATCTAAATGTCACGTGAATGTGTGCACGACATATCTGATTTTTGACCATTTCATTTTGGTTGAGATCAGTGTGCATGTAAAAACTGGGTGACTGAAAGAAAGTAGTCTATAAATTGTGGTGTGCAATGTCACATTAATTTCTCCTACACTAATCCTGCTGCATTACCTCTTTGCCTGGTGAAAGTCTGACACTTTCAGTACGCTTTCTACAAGGAAGCCATCTGTAAAAGATGGTAAAGATGTACAAAAGAAATCTCTTTAAAATAAGCTTAACATAAATGGACAAAATTTCCTTGGACTATTATAGATATCATTTTTCATCAAGGCTAAAACGAAATGAGGGTTTGGAAACCCTTGAAACAGAAGGGTAATCATTGTTACACAAGCAATTGTAAGAAAGATTAGTAGTTATTTTTCTAGTAAAATAACTTTAAATTTTCATGTTTGAATGGACATAAGGACAAACAAATTATGACAGATTTATTTTTTGTGTGAATTAACAAAATTGCTTTTACTACTCAAATGAACTGTGCAGTGAAGACAAATTATCTGTCAACACAGACAGAATGGACAGTGTAAAGCAGATTTCAGTTTTTTTACATGCCACAAATGAAACCCCAGTTCAAACAAAAACTAGGCAAATTTTTTATGTATCTACTTACTAGGGACATGACATTTGTATAGGTAATCAATTAATTCAATTATTTATTGTTGCATTGGACTTAAGGTAAGTGAGTTGATATCACACAATGATTACCATAAAGTTTTAAACTAATATATGTATGTCCTTAAATCCAAGTGAAACAATTTCTCTGTTACTTTCTAAGAATAATTATTGGCTTAACCTCTTTCCACCAGTTCTTCATCTACCGGTAGGTCTTTGGTGGTCTCTGCAAATGTAGACAAAATACAAATAACTACACTTTTGGAACGACGTATGTAAAAAAAAAAAAAATCTGCAACACAACTATACATAAATTAAACTCAATGGGCTCTATCTTGCACCCGGCGCAAATGACTTTATACACTGACGCATTTATCATTCCTATTTTGCACTCGCGCAAAGCGGGCTTTTTTCCTCCACAGACGCACGTCGGTAAACTAACAAATGAACTTGCGCTTCCTGGGCGGGTTGGCGCAAAAAGGGGGCGTGTGTCGGCGCAAACAATCCCTGGTGCTATTTTGCAGTTCCAGAAAACAATTGCGCCAATGACCAGAAAAAACCTGGTCTAAAGTCAGTGGCGCGTTGCGCGTATATTCAGATGCTATTTTAAGCGCGCATGCTTGGCCATAATACAGAGTGTGAACAACGCGGATACACTGTAGATGATTCTCTCATCAACACAGATGCATTTTACTTTTTGCAAATGATACATTATTATACGGAAAAATATATAAACATGAGGGAAATCATTGTTGTGTCCATGATGATGGGAAAAATAGGCATAAAGCTTACACATTTACCCAAATTATTATATGCATGTTTAACCCGAAGCTAATTTGGGTGGGTTTGTCCCATCCCCAGTGTCCCTTCTCTTTCTTTTACGGCCCTGACGAGAACATCGTTCTACTCGGATGTGAACCGATGCTGAGCGCGCCTGGTAAATGCGCCGTTAAAATAGAATTGCGCCACGGAACAAGCGCATCTCGTTCATCATGCTCTTTAAGGGAATGTGATATGACGCTCTTATTGGTTTATTTCCGTTACGTCCAAACCACACCTATGAGTAATGAAGCTACTCCAGACCAACCCCTTTTAGATTTGCACCAGGCGCAAGAGGCATTTATCCCGCCGGGAAAATAGCAACAGCGCCGGGATCCGCCCTCAAAGTTAATTGCGCTTTGCGCTTTGACACTTGCGTTTCAGATCGTTAAAATAGGGCCCTATAAGCCTTACCCGCTTGTTTGTTTTCATGTTCTGATGTTGCTTCAGTTTGTACTAAAAAATATCATTAAAAAATGCATCAGGCCAATTGTTTTACACAAAGTATAAAAAATGTGTTATAAAGGGTTGGGTATCGAGAATCGAGTATCGATTGGAACCGGGACTAACTTTTCGCTTTTCCGGAATCGTTCAAAAGTTAAAATTTCGATTCCTAGTTTCGATATTCACAGTCCGCCGACCGGAAGAAGAAAACCGCTGAACAACACCAACGAAGAAGCGTCTACCGGAAGTGTTTGCATTATCGCGCTGAGTCAAACATGAGTAGCTTACATCGGCGGTCCAAAGTGTGGCTTCACTTTTCTAAAAATAACGAAATTTCTGCAAAATGCAAAATTTGTGACAGAAGAATTTTCTTCAGAAAGACTGTTGGTTAGCAAGGTTAGCTAAACTTTTTTGACCCTGCCTCTTAAAAGAATCGGAATCGAGAATCGTTAGGAGCCGGAACCGAAAAAAAGGAATCGAAATCGGAATCAGAATCGTTCAAATTCAAACGATACCCAACCCTAGTTATAATTAATAAATGTTGTATATGTAATAAAAAAAGCATTACCTTTGCACAGCAAACAAAGTGCAGTCTCCTGATTCTTTTGCACACATTTGTCATGTACACTCTAACATGTCGAACATTTGGCCTGTTTATTAGAAAAGACTGATTTGTAAAGGTCACATTTATTCTGAAACATCATTTGAGACTTGCAAAACAACTTGCCTTGCTCTTAGCAAGAGCCTTATGGCAGACACCACAAATGCTTGACCTTTCTAAAGAAAGAAAGAAACTCTTGTTGTACAGTTTTATAACCCAAACCAACATAATACTGTAGGTATTAACCTTTATTGCACTTACCAAGTGAAGTAAAGAGCAGAATTGCTAGTCTTTCTCTTTCCTCATGAAGTGAAGGGCAGTTAATATACCCCGGGTCCTCACGAAGAAAAGCCTCTGCAAACTTACAAAAAGGTCACAAAGTTTTCAAAAGTGTTCATGCTCTCCTGAAAGGGTTCAGTTCACCCAAAAATGAAAATGGTCATTATTTACTCCCCCTCAAGTTGTTCCAAACCTTTATACATGTATTTGTTCAGTAGAACACAAATGAATACATTTAAATTCAATATTTGGATAATATAAATGTGCATTTTATTTTGCATTTTAATGTTTTACCACAGCTGTAAAGATGCCACAAGAAATGATATCTCTCTGAATGGCACGCTCCCTTGTGCAAATGTCCCATGTTCCCAGGGTTCCCTTTGCTGTGGCAAACATCCTGTTAGGATGGATAACACATGTACAGGATAGGTAAGAGGAATTCTAGTTAAAAGGTGAAATAGAGAAACCTTTTCTACATACACACCTCCAATTCTCAGCTATTTTCTGACAATTCTCTTTCTGCTCACCAAAGGAATTTAGGTAGGTTATTGTTCTATCCACAATGTTGCAGTGCTAAACAGAAAATAGAAATAGCTGGTAACAAGTTGTATCAAACTCAGCAGGATAATATTTGCGTGTATTAATTTATTACTCATTTAGCACATTTTGCACTATGTTGTTAACTGTGTGTGTGTGCTGCGCTCATATGTGTAGATTTCTCCTCGAGAGGCTGCGCGAGCGTCAAAAGCGCAAACTCACCGTCAGTAGGCTAATAGCATACATTTATTATCCACAATCGATCGCAATATTTTACAGTCTATGATTCGCAACTTGCAATAATCATTCTCTCGGTTTAGTGATTCCCTAGTTATTTTTTTGTTTGTTATTGATGTTCTAATCAGGCTAAGTACTTGTCGTTCGGGCGGACTCGGGCTCTGGAGATACGAAGCGCGGCAGGTTAGAGTGTTTTGGATTGCATAAAATAGTAAAAGAAACGAACAAATACAAAACTTGAGAGGCTGATGGAGGTTACACTTTAACGTATCATGCGGTGTGTGCGTGCCTAATGCATACATTTGTATGTGTGCGTATATGAATAAAAGTGTCCTAATGACAAAAAAAGAGACTTATATATGTATTATAGTTCAGTTTGACGAACGATGTGTGAAATAATTTGACTCAAAGTTTTTTATTCGTGTATTTATTTAATTTTTAATTATTTCTTCCCCAAGCTCATAAAATAAATTTGGGTCGCATATAATTGGACAGGGTCTGTCGGAAACCGGAACCAAACTAATTTTTTTTTTATGCCTAAAGTATTTGCGAGTATAAGCAAACAATATGCAAGGGGTAATACTATAATACTATTATCTACTATTATAATACAACAATCTTACTTGGAAATATATAGCTACTCTAATTTAATGTAGTTACAGGGTAAGCTTGTTACCCTCCTGTTCCTAACAATATAAGTACAATAAAAATACATACGTAATCTAATATCACTGACTTGAAAACCTTTATTTGAAAAACAACTTATTGCAGTTGGTCTGAAGCGATAGTCTACAGTTTAAAAAGTTTAAAATATTGTAATTTTACTTACAAACACTTATCGTTTCCCTTCAGGAGACACTGATCCATCCATCAGAAAGCTATACAGAATGTATGTTCTTGCTAAATTGTTCCCAAATGTTAAATTGTTGTATTATAATAGTAAAATAAGTACCCCTTAGTTCTATAATACTTACAGTATCATTTTTTTTATTATCCTGATTGTTACAACTTGATTCCCCCAAACTTTACATTTTGTTCCCTTATACTTACATGTAAGTACTTTATTGGTACACTATAATTACAGAAAGTTACACTGTAAAATCGCAGTACTTTCCGGGCTGTAATCTAAAGCGTTACCAAAATAACACTGTAAAAGTATGACTATGACTTGAAAGTATGACTATCAACTATGACTTGTTGCCCTGACCTTCCCATCAAGAATATTGTTCAAGGTGTGGCTATTAATTGCCACTAAACCCGTTGCCTTCTAAATTACACATGAAATGTTATGTTTTAAAAATTGAGGTAGTAAAAATTAATGTCATGAGTTTAATTGAATATGTGTTTTCTGATATAAAATGTGTAGATAACGTTATATTGCCATGATGAACAGGTAAAATATGGCATCCATGATCTGAAACGTTTAAAAAAGGTTAAAAAAAAATTAATTAAAAAGATGTTTATACAGTAGGCTATAATGTTTAAATACGGTATTATAAAGATACAGACATCATGTAAAAATGTATTAAATATAATAGAAAGTATTATTTTTTTGGTTTGTTTTTCTTTTACCTCATCAGGAAGTTTCTGGTTTTGTAGAAGAGACTGAAAGCTGCTGATATATAGGGGATATGGCCCTATTTTCCCAATTTTTGTATCAGGGCTTAACTCTCCCGAAATCAAAAAGCCTAGAACTATATGGGTACAGAATATAAACACTTGTTATGCCATTTACTCTACGTACAGTCAAACAAACTGCTACTAAATCACATACTGTTTCATTTGTGTATTAATTGCATATAATTAAAAACCAATGGGTTTTAAAATATGTCCTGAAACCTCCTTAAGTAAGGATTATAAATTAAAAAAATCTAAATACACAGTGCTGGAGAGCTCCAAGAAAAAAAGATGATAAAAATCATGGTTTAAACTGGAAGAGAAAATGTTTTGGGCTTACCATTCATTTTGTTTGTACTCAGTGCTTCCTTCTTTAAAGAGAGAAAAAAGCACATTAGTCCACTCCTGCCTCAAAAGAAGGCACATATTACAGTGAAAATAAAAATTGAGTACTCCTGCCCTGAGAGCAGCGCATAGTTCACTAACAATAACACAGCGATATGAACCTATTGAGTACTCCTGCCCTGAGAGCAGCTTGTAGTTCACTAACAATAACACAGTGATATGAATCTATTGAGTACTCCTGCCCTGAGAGCAGCGTGTAGTTCACTAACAATAACACAGTGATATGAATCTATTGAGTACTCCTGCCCTGAGAGCAGCGTGTAGTTCACTAACAATAACACAGTGATATGAATCTATTGAGTACTCCTGCCCTGAGAGCAGCGTGTAGTTCACTAACAATAACACAGTGATATAAATCTATTGAGTACTCCTGTCCTGAGAGCAGCGTGTAGTTCACTGAACAATAACACAGTCATATAAATCTATTGAGTACTCCTGCCCTGAGAGCAGCGTGTAGTTCACTGAACAATAACACAGTCATATAAATCTATTGAGTACTCCTGCCCTGAGAGCAGCGTGTAGTTCACTAACATTAACACAGTGATATGAATCTATCTGACTACTCCTGTCCTGAGAGCAGCATGTAGTTCACTAACAATAACACAGTGATATGAATCTATTGACTTCTCCTGTCCTGAGAGCAGCGTGTAGTTCACTAACAATAACATAGTGATATGAATCTATTGTGTACTCCTGCCCTGAGAGCAGCGTGTAGTTCACTAACAATAACACAGTGATATGAATCTATTGACTACTCCTGTCCTGAGAGCAGCATGTAGTTCACTAACAATAACACAGTGATATGAATCTATTGACTTCTCCTGTCCTGAGAGCAGCGTGTAGTTCACTAACAATAACACAGTGATATGAATCTATTGTGTACTCCTGCCCTGAGAGCAGCATGTAGTACACAAAAATAACAGCGATTTTTACTGTTGCCCTGAGAGCAGCGCGTAGTACACTCAAATAACAGCGATTTGAACTTCTGCCCTCAGAGCAGCAAGTAATACAGTAAAATAACAGCGATTTAAATCCATTGAGCACTACTGCCCTGAGAGCAGGGGTGGGTAGTACTAGTGTTGTGACGGTGAGGATATTTTCTCACCGGTTAATCGACGTGTGACAACACCGGTAATACCGGTGTCACTGGCGGGGGCTTTTAAATCGCTAATTTAAAGGCAAACGTAAAATGCGCACGTTTTCACGGGCATACATAACGGTGCGGTAGTGCGGGAAAGAATTGTTTTGTTATTGTGCCCTGAATACGCGCTAGTTTGAAAACGAAACTAACTTTTGATTGACAGACATGTCATGTGATGTCCGACAAAGCAGTCAGGAGATCTAGTAGATTAACGTCGGTGGAACTTGGCTTTATCAGGCAATCTGTCACGACACATTAAAGAGCCACAAAACGGTAGGCCTATTTATTGTTTGATTTTCTTTGACTGACCAAATTTGAAAGTTGAGACTGTTTCATATTAAATATTTCCTGCTCGGTTCTGTCTGTCAACGCGTTGTCAGTGTCCTCTATTTTTCACTGCTTGAGAACATGGGTTGAATCCGAAATCGCCCCCTAAAACCCTCATTTACTAGGCCTATTCCCTACATTAGTCCACTAATACGGTTCACTTGAAGGAGTGAATGAGAAGGGGTAAGTTAAGTAAAAGCGAGTGAGCGAATTCGGACAGCCGTTGCTGACAGAGACGCAATCTGACACGCGTCCCATTTTCTCACAAATCTCTACGTTCGTTTAAGACTGCTCTCATGGACATTTTGGCATAATTTGTGAATTATGGTTTGTTCAAGCCCGAAAGAGAACTCGATGCCGACGCGCGTCTTTTCTGTGGGTCGTGTGTGTTAATAGGCAGGATTTAACAACTACTGCG
The DNA here is from genome assembly GCA_030378365.1 of Hybognathus amarus. Taxonomy (NCBI): domain Eukaryota; kingdom Metazoa; phylum Chordata; class Actinopteri; order Cypriniformes; family Leuciscidae; genus Hybognathus; species Hybognathus amarus. The sequence goes on along the minus strand of JAQIUQ010001864.1, from coordinate 18,893 downwards.
TAAATGCGTTCAATATTTTTAAGGCTTTAAACTTTTTTTTACATGCAAACCGCCCTAAGAGCAGTGTATAGTACACTAAAATAACAGCAATATGAATCTATTGAGTACTCCTGCCCTAAGAGCAGTGCATAGTACACTAAAATAACAGCAATATGAATCTATTGAGTACTCCTGCCCTAAGAGCAGTGCGTAGTACACTAAAATAACAGCAATATGAATCTATTGAGTACTCCTGCCCTGAGAGCAGTGCGTAGTACACTAAAATAACAGCAATATGAATCTATTGAGCACTCCTGCCCTAAGAGCAGTGCGTAGTACACTAAAATAACAGCAATATGAATCTATTGAGTACTCCTGCCCTAAGAGCAGTGCGTAGCACACTAAAATAACAGCAATATGAATCTATTGAGTACTCCTGCCCTAAGAGCAGTGTATAGTACACTAAAATAACAGCAATATGAATCTATTGAGTACTCCTGCCCTAAGAGCAGTGCGTAGTACACTAAAATAACAGCAATATGAATCTATTGAGCACTCCTGCCCTAAGAGCAGTGCGTAGTACACTAAAATAACAGCAATATGAATCTATTGAGTACTCCTGCCCTAAGAGCAGTGCGTAGTACACTAAAATAACAGCAATATGAATCTATTGAGTACTCCTGCCCTAAGAGCAGTGCGTAGTACACTAAAATAACAGCGATTTGAATCCATTGAGTACTCCTGCCCTAAGAGCAGTGCGTAGTACACTAAAATAACAGCGATTTGAATCTATTGAGTACTCCTGCCCTAAGAGCAGTGCGTAGTACACTAAAATAACAGCGATTTGAATCCATTGAGTACTCCTGCCCTAAGAGCAGTGCGTAGTACACTAAAATAACAGCGATTTGAATCCATTGAGTACTCCTGCCCTGAGAGCAGTGCGTAGTACACTAAAATAACAGCGATTTGAATCTATTGAGTACTCCTGCCCTGAGAGCAGCGGTGGGTACTGTAGTACACTAAAATAACTGTGATTTCTACTCCTGCCCTGAGAGCAGCGCTAGGGCAGGACATGTTATCAGCTTTGTTATCAGACCGTTGAAATATCGCAGAGATTTGAACGAGTTCTGTTGTCGCATATCAATTTCACACACATCGAGGTAGCACTGAAAAAACGTGTTTTACACCATTTACACCATAATGCAGCTTTGTGGCGGTCGACTGATGAAACAGTCTAATCAAAATGCATGAATACGATATATAGATGATGGCGGTCGACTAATGAAACAGTCTAATCAAAATGGATGAATATGATATTTAGAGGATGATTATTAGTTCTGTGCATTTTATGTATTTCATGTTCACTGATTATCTTAATAAACGTTAGAGGATGATGAATTTCAACAAAATATACAGTAAAATCACTTACCTTGCAATTGCTTTCTCCCGTGCTTTCCCCGGAGCGAGACTAATCCCTCCGAACATTGAAACGTCTTGACTCCGCCGTTGCTTCAGTTTCATTGGTTGAAACTATAAACCAATCATTTTCCTTTCTGCCCATAAACCATGTTTGAGTAAGTAAAACTCCCATCTGCAAAAAAAGTGGGTCGCAGTAGGCAAAAGGTTGAGAAACCCTGATTTAGAGCATTCTAAAAAATAAGTCAAAATAAGACACCAGGTGACAGCAAAGTCATCTTTAGGTTTTAGCTCTAAGAACTTATTGGAATGATATTTTAATGTAGTTAAAAATAATTCGATAATTAAATAAATAAATAAAACATAAAAATAAGCATCATTTACATAGAAAATATGGTACTTTTTGAAGTAAATAAATAAAAAAATACCCCCAAAATAAAAAAAACACCATAAATGGAAACAAAACTTTATCGAAGACAGAGATATAACATTTATAATAAATAAAAATGCTGGCCTTGCTCTGTTCTGTGATGCACGTTCATGACTCTCCTGTTCGAACTCATTAAAATGAACAAATCTTTTTCTGATTCAATTCGTTCATTTCGTTCATTGAATGAAACAAAATGACATGAAAAAAAGATTCATTTTGATAAACGAGTTCGAACAGGAGAGTCACGGACACGCATCACAGAACAGAGCAAGGCGAGCATTTGAGCTTATAAAACTTAAACTTTGTTTTTTATTTATTAAATGAGCGATTGTTTCACTTGATAAGACCCTTATTCATCGTCTGGAATCATTTAAAGCCCTTTGAACAGTTTGCTCTGAAACTCTCATCTGTCAATTCAAACAAGTTCCAAGAAAGTTGTTCACCATTAACTGATGTTTATGTATGTACAGTATATAGTTTGCATATTTTTGCAATATATATTATTTGTATTGCAATGTGTAGTATTTGTAATATTATTTCACAAGTGGGATAGCTTTCTTCTATCAAAAAAAAAGGATTTGAGGATTTTAGATTAGGCTGGTTACTGTTCAATCCATGTGTTTGGAGTGTGAGACAAAGGTACTGACAACTACAGTAAATGTTGAAATACTAAAACACACAGGAATCATGTGTGGAGTAGTTTTAAAAGTATTTAATGATTAAAACTGTTACATTAAGTAGCAATTTGTAAAAAAAAAATAATAATAATTAATGAAACGGACAAACAGATTACAATTCAGGGTGATAACTAATTTCTGTAATAATGTTTATACAATTTTTTCGCTGCTGTCGCTGCTCTATAGTGTTTCAGCATGCTGCATACTTCTACATTTGGTTGCCAACCCCTGGCAAAGGCATCCTATGTAGCATGGAATTGCCCCCTTTGCACAGGAGCTGTTCTTCTTACAACCTTTAAGAAGTATAATAGATATCAAAAAGTTGAATACAACTTTAATAGCTGAAAGATTTCTCAACATTTTAAAGTTGAAATGACCGAAATAGCTGAAAGTATGCAGAAGTAGTAAGGCTTTGAAAGCAGAAGGAGCATAAAGCAGGATTTGAAGAATTCTCCATTGACTTACATGTTAAAAAAATGCACAAAAAGCTTAATAAAAAGCTTAATAATTTAAAAGTTTTGTAACTCTAAAAAAAACTGAGTTTTGCAGGCTTGAAAATAGCTTAAAAAAATAAAATCTCTGCAAACATTTTTTTTGAGTTTTCCCTCTTCATAAAGAATTCACAAAAAGCTTAATAATTTAAAAAGTACAAAGGTTATAAAAAAGAAAAATAATAGCACACGAGTCCTTGAAAAGCTGCACATTTTGATACTTGAATGGTTTTTGTAGCACAAACTACAGAGGAGAAGAAATTGACGGGCGATTTTAATCGATTTTAAACGTAGGGAAGAATACGGAATAACTAGAAAAATTGCATTTCCTGCGGAACATGCGTGTGAATGCTTCAAAAGCTTAACTGAAATGCACAAACAACTGCAAAATATTGCTAAACAAGCTGAAATGCAGAAAAAAAACAGCAAAACAGATCAAAAATGCAAAAAAAGCTCAATTCAAATGCATTAATAAGCAGAAGTGGTGGAGGAGAGAGCACGAGAGGGAGGAGAAGACAAGAGGTGGGAAGCAGAGGAGAAGGGATGGAGGGGCTGAGAGAGGTAAAGAGAGGTAGAGAAGTAGACACAGAGCTAAAGAAATAAAGGGGTAGAGAAAGAGACAGAGGTAGAGAAAGTAAAGGAGTACAAAAAAAGAAAGGTAGAGAAAGAAAGAAAGGATTAGTTAGAGAGAAAGAAAGAAAGGATTAGTTAGAAAGAAAGATGGATTTGTTAGAAAGAAAATTGGATAGATAGATTAATTATAAAGAAAGAAAGATAGATTATTTAGAAAGAAAGAAAGATAGATTAGTTAGAAAGAAAGAAAGAAAGAAAGAAAGAAAGAAAGAAAGAAAGAAAGAAAGAAAGAAAGAAAGATAGATTAGTTAGAAAGAAAGAAAGAAAGAAAGAAAGAAAGAAAGAAAGAAAGAAAGAAAGAAAGAAAGAAAGAAAGAAAGAAAGAAAGAAAGAAAGAAAGAAAGAAAGAAAGAAAGAAAGAAAGAAAGAAAGAAAGAAAGAAAGAAAGAAAGAAAGAATAGTTAGAAAGTAGGGCTGGGAAAAAAATCGATTTGAAATAAAAATCGAGTTGGCAGGTCAAATGGATTCATATTTTAAAAAAATCGATTTTTTTGATTTTTTTTTTCTCCCCCTCTTCAGTATAGTGTAACTTACATTTTGCATTCACCAAATCTTCCTTCAGGGTTTCCACAGTTCGGTTACGACAGTCAATACGATGAAACTCTCTCAAAGATGATTCAATGTTCCTATTATTATACTTGATCTGTAGATAAACGTCTATGGTTTCGCATAAAACAACTTTGTCTTGCTGGAATATTGCTGTAACTAAGTCATGACGTTACTTTCTACCGGGTGTCTGTTAGAGCAAAACACTAGTCAGAGCACTATTGTTCTTCACGCGCACAGTAATTGAAATTTAAAACTGTTAAGAAAAGGTTCAATAAACGATTGCATAGCTAGATACTGTATATTATACACGAATCAGTATGTATTTCCTTTGTGCTTTGAACTGTTCAGTGCGGACTGCGGAGCGGAGTCGACGCGCTGGGCTCATGTCTGGGCTGCGCGCTGTGACTCCATGTGGCTTCAAGCGCCTCATTCAGCGCTCGGAATGCGCATAAGCGCTTTGTGCCGCGGCCCGCGATGTATTGGAGCCTTTCATATCATAATACGTTTGCGCAATGAAAGATTATTAATAGCCTTTTCTTGTTCTGTCCTATCTATCATATGTTGCTGTCTCATTAAACAGCTGTGCTATACATTTAAAACATGTCTCAATTGTATAGTAGACCAGACTATATAATAATTGATCCTTTTGATTTTTGTTATCTTGTTTTTTATGAATGTACAATACAAAGAGCAATGTGTAAAGTTTGACCAGATTTAGCATTACACTTGTCTCGTATTTGTTCCCCACTAAATGTTTTTTTCCCCCTAAATGTTCAGATTTTATTCAATATTGTGCACTTGCGAATTTGCGATCTTTCTAGACTAAATTGTACTGCTGAATTATCCATTAATCTAGTTTATAATAGCATTTTTGTCATAGATTATGATCATATTTTTTGGGATTTGTTGTTTTTCTTTATAATGAAGTTGTATTAATTAGATTGTGTTTAGCACACAAAAGAGTTATAATCAGTTCAACAAAGAGAGTTATAGAAATTCTACTTGATAAAAAAAATAGAATCGTAAATCGAGTTTTTTATAAACAAATAGTAGATTTTTTTAAGGGAAAAAAAATCGCCCAGCCCTATTGGAAAGATAGATGGATAATTTGGACACAGAAAGTCAAATAGTTAGAGAGGCAGATAGATAGAAGAGGATAAAAGGAGGAGTAGAAAAGACAAGAAGAGATTAGGAAAAGAGGGGAGAATAGGAGGACAGGAGGAGTACAGGATGGAAGGAGGAGAAGAGAAGGAAAGAGGGAGGGAGAACAGGAGAAGCAGAAGCATAAATGCAACAAAAACCTGTAAAGTTCCTTCAGAAAAGAGCTCAGTGACTGTCCACCAATCAGAACACGTCTAGGCTCTGTTGTGTACCTTTAATGTTATAGTAATGTATATAGTTTACATTAGCAGATTCTTTTTTAATCCTTGCAAAATGTTTAATTGTAATTCAATTAATTTAAAGACAAAGACACCATTTTTTCTTTAAACCACTGTTTCAAAAGAAAAAAAAAGCAATTTTAGCTTTCTAAACCGAACCGAGACGTCAAAACCATGGGGAAACCGAACCATCAGTTTTGTGTATTGTTACACCTGTCATCAACTATTTGTTTTGTTGGGTGAACTATTCCTTTAAAAGTACTAAACTGAAAGAAGGTCATACTGTGATTAAACCAAATGTTCTCATTACATATTACATATTACAATCATCTTGTGTTTATTAAATGATGATTATGTGTAAGTTACTGAAAATGTGCTGTAATGAAAGCATGGGATCAGGTTTTGGAAGAATGACAAGCCTAAATGTGTAACAAGTGTGATCATATTAAACTTTTGAGCAAAGAGTTTTTGAGCAAAGAGTTTCAATTGTGAAAATAGTACCAAAGCCAATAATCAATTAATAAAACTATTAAAACGAGAGAAATTATCAAGACTAAAATATATTTAAAAAACATACTGCAATTATAAATCCAAAACAACATAATTTACCAATAAAGCTATTATCTGCAGTATATTTATCTTTATGAAACGGTAAGTTACAGTCATTCTGATAGGTCGGGTTTATTCACGATATAACCATAGACTAAAAGCCAGGATAATTGCTCTATAAAGGCAAAGCGCAGTAACTACACATTTGGTCAAAATTGAGTTAAGACTTGTAATGGGCTTTATGACATGTGTTCTGTCTTATGAAAAAATATCTGGGTTAAATTATGTCCCGTTTCGGAGATTCATTACCACATAATCTACCCATAACATGTGTGACTGGCTGGTATTAAAACTTTAGAGGCCTTTTTCTCCGTTTCTTGCGTAGCCTAGTTAGTGCACTTTGCCTTTGTGCAGGGGCGGTTCTACAGGGGGGCAAGGGGGGCGGTGCCCCCCCACTCTAGAGCCTTGCCCCCCAGCTGCCCCCTAACTTTGATGATCCGAAAAAATTACTTGTAAAAACAACATGCCACTCCACACGCTTCTCAAAATAGTGAAATAAACAATACATTTACATGAAAAGTGAACAATTTAATTTTTCATTTTAAATGTATCGCCTATTGTTAGCCCCTCCCTGATTCGAACGTCCAGCAGAGCGGCGTTCTCTCAGTCTGGCTCTCACACACCTACACACAGACACAGCGAGTTTGCTTCTGTGGGGCGGTGGAGTGGCCTTGCAGCCCGACTGGAGAAACTGAGCTGCCCCAGAGCTTCTGAAGGTGAAGTGAGTTTCCCCAGGTGTAGTTTAAACACACGTTTAAATGTCTTTTCTAATGTTTATATATATATATAAATTTGCAAAATGTACCACAAAAGTTGTGATACCCGTAGTTGGCCATATCCAGTAAAATGAATGGCTCTCTATTGCCTCTGCTGGTCAAACCTATTTATTTCTTAAACTGTAATTATTGTAGGTTTATCTCTAACTTGCAGATGCCATACTTCTACACCTAACACCTTGACCAATATCCAGAAACAAATTAAATTAAATTTTGATCATCATTTAAGTTATTTTTTCATTAAAAATTAATATTTAATATGCTAGCTAATGGTGTAGTTAAGGAATTGTGTGGTATATGGGTACAAAAGTACTTTATTTCTCCAAAAACACAGCATTAATGAATAGATGAGAAGTAAACGAACAAAATGATATATTATTTGTATGATTAAAAATGTATATTTTTTGTACAATTACTCTATGCATTATTGGGGTCATATAGACCCCAAAGACCAGATTTGTAAACAGGAAATGAAGACCATTTGAGGGTTAACTTCAGTAACATTTGTAATGAATGTATTGTATGCTAAAGACGATTCAGCATCACAGCAAAAACAGCGAGTCGTAATATTACGTTAGCCAGAAATCATCGGTCAAATCGCTCCCTCAGGATTTTTAAGAGCACTCTTCCCTTTGATTATCTAATTTCGATTTTAGTAAAGACAAGAACAGCTTAATAAAACATAAAATATTGTTTGTATCCATAACGTTAACATGGTCGCACACATCAGCAGTTAGAGAGAACGATCATTTGATTAGCTTTTCGGTTGCGCACCTAAATGGCCAAATGAATACATAAATGTATAAAAATGCCAAGTCGAGTATTCACGTAAACACAGTAGATGTAAGTACTGTAAGTACTGTGAGTATGAGAAACTATGATAACCTCACTGTGAAAGCCCTTCACAAATAATATTGAAACTTTGTTTGCTAAATATTTTTTTGTTTTTAGTTGTCTATGGACCTAATAATTACCCTAAAACTGTTGAAATTTTATTGAAAAAAGCATGCCTTTAATAATATTATTATATACTACTTTTACTGAGACTCTTTGAAAAAATGCATTAGGCCTAACCATACATTTTTTTTTTAAAAATGTCTCTTTGGTCAAAGAAGGTACCCGACCCCTGAGCTAAGCAGTTCTATAAATCCAATTCCTCTCAGATATCACTCAATGAAACCAGGTTATAACTGGGGAAATAACAAATACAATAGGATTAAGTAGTCTAAACATGCAGTAACTGGTGTGTGCATGTGATAGAATATTTAGGGCCCGAGCACCGATGGTGAGAGGACCCTCTTGGAATTGCTCTGTTTATTATTATTATTATTCTCCAAGATGAATAGTACTTTTGAGGGCCTAATTCTGATTTTATATTTGTTATAAGCTACTTAGTAGCTACTTGGCCCTACAGAGTAATGTAATAGAAGGATAACCAGAGATTTCACATATTGACTTCTGCAGGCAAGAGTAGTTGAAGAAAGTAGCTGGTGCCTAACCATGAAAGAAAAAATATTTTTTTGCAAAAAAAAATCCAAAAAATCAAAAGTAGTACACAGGAGGAAGAGCGTGAGAGAAATGAAAGGCAGTAAACTGTAGAGACCAGGAGGGTAATTTGTAGACTGTAATTATACCTTCTTAATTATAATAAGAACTGGAGTATTGTCAGCTGTTTTATACCTGTCCTCTGCATCTTGGACACAAATATTTTAATTTTTAAAATAACTTTTCATTTAGCTTTTTTTTTTTTAAATGCACAATTTTGTTTGAACACTGCACTGGGCTTATTCCTGTTGTGAATTAAAAACCTTTGTAGTGTGTAAGGGCACGATTAAACAATATCTACTATAGTTTAAAAGTGTTTTTATGTTTGTCTTGTTAAAGCAATTCACATATAGGGATTGCCATATACCGTCTACCCCTGCCACCCTGCCAAGACCTCTTGCCACCCCTTTGCCCCCCATGTAAAATTTTCTGAGATCCGCCACTGCCTTTGTGGACTGACACAGCGCCCCTAGCAACACTCTTAGCAACGCAAACATAGCTTCTCATTAATATTGTTCATTTATTATATTATTTATATTATTATTGTGGGAGTGTATTTACAGTAGATATAGCATCTTCCTTCAAGTCAGTCCTATATTCGTAATAAAAAATCCCGCTTGAATGTCTTGACATTTTAACAGTTAACGTTAGGGGGTTTAGCTCTGACATGCTAGTCATTTGCGTCTTTCTTCTCCGTGCTCAAAAAAGTCTTCACTACTGACCGATGTCTCATAAAGACAGTATTTGCCTCCTCCATCTAATGGTGAAATAATGTAAATATAGTTTTGCCTACCTTTGATGCATCGAGATGCAGAAGTCACTCACTCCTCTCTCCTCTTCTCTTTAAAAAAAAACAAGAAACTTACCACTCTGTCGTGTGAAATCCCTGCTTGGAAAGTCTGTAGTTGCTTGAAATCCGTTCAGCAGAGTCCTCTTGTTCGTTAACATTGGCCGTTTCCACCGTCAAGCCGAACGGAGCGGGAAATGTTCCAGTTTCCGTGTGTCAGAGTCGCGGGAGATCCTTGGAATGTTTATACAAACAATTCAGTCGTTGCCTTGGTAACGCGGCATTTACTTATGGTATGAGACGTAAATAGTGACGCGTTATGGAGAATGGTCAGCTATCGCTTTTAAGTTTATTACTAATTTGTTTGTTTACTTCGCTACAGATACACTGGTAGACAGGCAACAGACAAGTGACATTTGAGTAGAGATCGCGGTTATGAAGGAGCATCCCGAACACGCGCTAAGCGCTGCCAATCAACGCACACTGGGCCAGCTGACCAATCACAGCACATTTTCTATTTCGGAAGGAGGGGCTTCATGGAAAACGACGCAATCATCCTTATTTATTTTTTTAGGTGTATGGCTCAACCAGAATGGGGATAGAGGAGCTGTAATAATATAAAATATGTGAAAACATAATGCATTTTGTTAACAATCAGGCATGAAAACGTATTCTAGTACACCTCGCCTAAACTTGTAGCCTAAATTCAGATGCTATTTATTTTTTGAAATTATTTTATATAATAATTTCAAAACAAAATCAAGATTTCGTAAAAGGCCCTTTTTAATAGATGACCTACAGTGATCTGCTTCCACCTACTGCGGTTTTGGTTTCATTTAATATATGTTCAATAATTTTATTTATTCAAATATTAAAAGTATAGGCTATTAATCTAATTATACCATTATTACCACATTGTAAATTAATCATACCACATCTGAGCTTCATTAAGAAGTGTAATCAACCTTAAATGCCAGCTCAGATTCTGTGCCACTTCTACTGTGCAGAGATTTATTCTTTTGGTGATAATGATTTCACTGATTTTTATTGGAATTTATTGATTTATTTAATTTGATTGATTGATTTATTATTATTTATTATATATAATATATGATTTATTATTTATAGAATGTATTAAATGTAATCAGTGACAGAGATTTATAAAAAATCTTACTCCAGTACCATTAGCTTTATGTTATTTATGTTATATGACATACCCTATATTCTGTGGAGAAATGTTTTTGTCCATCATGCTTGCTGTACAGACATGTTCTCAAATTCAGAAAAATGTAGGGCCTAAAGACTAAGTAAGGAAAATAATCAGGTCGTGGTGTAATTGAACAAAATACGAACACTGATTGTAGAATAAAGGTTTAGGATATTCTCTGTTCTATGATTCCTGAAATCTCTTTGATATCCCAAAATGTCATTTTTAATATTTTCGGATAAAATTATGAAAAAAAAAAAAAAAAGATTTGAAGATTTTTTTCAGATTTTTTTTTATTTTTCAATTGTTTATTATGGATGTAAAAAAACCTGTTCAAGTAATACAATGTATACAGTACCGTCAAGTTTGGAAACATTAAGGTTTTATAATGATTTTGAAATTAGTCTCTTAATCTCCCCAAAGCTGCACAAAAGTACACACAGTAATAAACATTTTAAAACATTATTTATTGAAGTAAAGTAAAACGCTATTTTCAACATAATTACTCCAGTGTCACGTGACATGATCCATCAGAAATCATTATAATATGCTGATTTGATGCTGAAGAAACATTTCTTATTATAATTAAACACAGTTGTGCTGCTTTATATTTTTGTGGAAACTGTGATTTTTTTCAGGAATATTTGATTAACATAAAGTTCAAAAGAACAGCATGTATTATAAATATAAATTTTGTTTTATATTTATTAAATTCATAAATGTCTGTACTGTCCTTATCAATTTAATGGGCCTTTGCAAAATAAAAGATTTTTTTTATCTTATTCCAAACTTTTAAATGGCAGTGTATAATATGATTTCTAATAATAATAATAATAATAATAATAGTAGCTGCGAGCAGCGATTGCGGGGCCCAAGCCGGTGGCACCGCAACCCCGGTGCCCAAAGGCACCGGGATGGCGGTACCGCCGGCTTTGGCCCTCCATCGCTGCTCGCAGCTATACTTATATATATATATATATATATATATATATATATAAAGCCGGTGGCACCGCCACCTTGGTGCCTTTAGGGTTATTCTGCACGACGTGCAAAAACGTAACCCCTGCTTTGGAATACATACTAGTATGTATTCCACAATTGGAATACATACTAACATACTAGTCAGAACTGAATAGTTGATATCTGAATGACAGATCACCATAGAAGTCAATGGAAAAATGTGACTAGTAACAAAAGAATAGTTACTAGTCACCATTGAAATAAGTACTAGTGTCTAATGAATAAGTACTAGTATCTATTTAATAGGTACTAGTATCTAATGAATAAGTACTAGTAAGTACTAGTACTTAATGGAATAGATACTAGTATCTAAAAAATAAGTACTAGTAGCATGAAAATAGAGACTAGTAGGTTAAAATGATTAAATGTTAAAACGGCTTGCCATACTCTATCTGTCGTTTCGACTAGTCACAATTACGTTACAGATATCTTAAATGATAATACAAACTATCCAAAATGTAATTACGACTAGAAAGACGTTGTTGATATCTACAATGTTAATTACGAATAGTCAAACTTAGCTTTTAAATGTTAAAAGGGCTTGCCATACAGAAGTGTAGGCTCAGAGAGACACTCAACATTTTCAAACCAAAATATCTGACTTTCTGTGGGTCCTAGCTCATGAGTGTAAATTAGAAAGTTGTCCGGCTTGAGGATGGAGCATGGTCATATTCAAACTACAATATCTGACTTTCTGTTGGTTTGAGCTTATTATTGTTAATTAGAAAGTTGTTTGGCTTGAATAGAACAATATACACGGCAAGTTTTGTAACTGTCAGTAAAACTAACCAAGTTATAACACACTTTATGTGTCCTTTTTTAGTCAAAAAAATCCGCCACGGCCAAACCGTTCGAGATATCACAAATCCGTCCGGAATTTAGCATCCTCAATGTCTTGACTTCATGCACACCGAGTTTGGTGGTGATTGGTAACAGCATGGGTTGTAATTTGATGTTTTTCTAGGACATTTATTTAAAAAAAAAAACATAATTCCCGACTTCCGTTTGAACTGTCGTAAAACTTAGAGCACGAAAGTTGTTTGGCCTGATGTGATCTATGAGTGTTACCGAGTTGCATATTAATCCATGCACGTGTGTTTGATTTATGGACAAATGTTCGAATCCCTAAAAGAATGCATCCTAAAAGAATGGTAAAGTTTGATGCGTCGCCACGGCAACAGTTTCAAAGATATCAAGAATCCATTCATAGGTCTTCATCTGCCGTGTATTTACATTATACAGATGAAGTTTGAAGCAAATCGGGTAAAAATAAGAGGGTGATTTCAAAGCATTTTGAAAGTGACACACTTCCTGCTGCCAGTTGGTGGCGCTATAACTTTGACTCACAATTGTCACATCCATGTGATCGTCCTCTTACAGCGAACGCACTGCTGAAGTTTCATCCAGATCAGTTAATGTATGCTTTAGTTATGACACACTTCCTGTTTCACGTTTCTCGCCATAGTTTCGTTTCCTCGCCACGGCCAAACCGTTCGAGATATCAAAAATCCCCACACAAACTTTCATCCTCAATGTCTTGACTTCACGCTGACCGAGTTTCGTCGAATTTGGATCAGAGCTCTAGGAGATATTTAAAAGTTCATTGCATGTGTTTTACAAAAAAACCTCAATAGCCGACTTCCTGTTGGGCTGGGGTAAAAAGTAAGAACGCGAGGTATAGATGAAATTCTGCTATCGACATGTGTACCGAGTTTCATATTATTACATGCAAGTGTGTTTGAGTTATGGACCAGGTGTTCGGACCCCATTCCAGGGGGCGCTGACGAGCCGCCCTGCCACGCCCGGGTACCAGCTTCAGCCCGGCTCTAATGGCCGCAGGGTTCTGACCCGTGTGCAAAGTTTCAAGAGTTTTCGAGCATGTTAAGGGCCCCAAAAGTGCCCGAATAGTCGCTCAGAAAAAAAAAAAAAAAAAAAAAAATAATCGGAAGGAAAACAATAGGGCTCTGCGCCCTTTCAGGGCTTGGGCCCTAAAAATAAGCAGCTATATTCAGGCTTTTTCAACACTGCCTTTATGTATTTTAATCAGATGAGAAATGACCTTTAAGTTAAATTACGTTTTACCCAGATAAGTGCTCTCTCAAAAGACTTAATGATTAATGATTTTTTTTTTTTTTAAGATTTCAAATTAAAATGTATTTTGAATCTTATGAGTTCTCTAAAAACTTAAAAGCTATAAGACAATGGCTGTGTTTAAGGAGTAAGGCACTTGGACTGAAAGACTAAAAGAACTTCATCTGGATTGAAGGAATCAGACTAAAGGAGAATTCTTGTTAACCCTAAAACCGTATTCTGGACAAATGTGGGAAAAATAGTTTTGATTTATTTAAATAAATAAAAATACTTTCCTTGATGTGAACGGTACAAGACTTGACTACTTTTCCTAAGTTTGCCTCCTGAACACACAATTTTTTTTTAACTTTTTTTGAAATTTTTCTACAATGTTAAGTGGGTGGAAACTGGGAAATAAAAAACTCCTTAATCTTGTATTAGGGTCAAAAATGGGCACTCATAGAAATGAATGGGGAAAACTGTAATTTAGAGCAGTGTTTCTCAACCAGCAGGTCGTTGTTCGTGAGCATCACAGTCCCGCCCACAGCCGGTGCCGGAAGTAAAAATTCAATACAATTTCTCCATTGACATTTGAGATATAAGCCATAAAAATGTAACCATACATGGTAGACTTTAAACCAGCTACGGCTGAACTAAGCGATTGTATATGCTCATATAAACGCCAAAAGTTCATGGGGCACTAACCTTGTTTTAAGATAAATGCCTTTTATTCGCGATGTATTGGATGAGTACTTCATTACCCACAATCCTGAACAATCCCACAATCCAACAGTGATGCATCTGATTGGTGGAAGTCGTGTCACTTGTCTGAAACCCCGCGAAGGTACTTTTTTTTCTTTTTTCTTTTTTATTCAACAATCTTACAACAATCAACAATCCTCTTCCATTATATATATAAAAAATACAATGTGCAGTTTCCAATATTGCAGGTGTTTTAACATAAAACATAAACAAGACTTACATCACATTTTGCCAGGGGTAGTACAGATTTACAGAAATATATCAAATTGTTTACACACATTCACAGTTTTTGTTGCCTTTGATTAACCCTCTGATGGTCTTCAAAAAAAGTAATAATTCTGGTCTTCGGGGTCTACTGGACCCCAGACAATAACATTTAATTTTGTAACAGAATAGTATTTTTTTTAACAAATATAATTTTACTCTGTTTATTAATGTTTTTACTCAACATTTGTGTAGTTTTTGGAGGATTTTTTTATTTTTTTTTTATTTCTATAAATAAATAAATAAATATTTAAATAGGATATTAACAAAACAAAACAAAAAAATGTGTTAAATGTGTTATGTTAAATAAACTTTATAAAAGACCCAGATTTATAACTTTTATTCCTGGGGATACCATGGATAATTTTACAAGGTTGAATGTAAGATTTTTGCCAAATTTTTGGAAAATACAGGTTAAAATTTGTAATAAGTCACTTTATCCACTAGATGGCTATAGAGCTCCACTAGGCCTATAAACTATTTGAATTACTGAAAGATATAGTTTCTAAAGTTGGATTCATATCTAAATATTATAAAATCACAATTATAACAAAAATAAAATACTTTTTGTCAAAGTTTAGCATTTGTTTTTGTACTGAAAAAACAACAGTTTTTCAATAATTACATTATGATTAGAATCAAACCTGAACATGTTACAAAGAGAAATGTTGGAGTTTTAAGATTTGATCATTTATTTCAACTGAACAGCTATAACAAATTAGCAAATAAAGCAGTAAAAATAAAATATTTGTAAAAAAAAAAAGTAAATTGGGAAGAAAATCGAACAACTAACAATAATTTGGAACAATAGCAGTTGGTCTCATCTCTTTTATCTTTTTTTATAGCCTTACAAATGTATTCCTGTGTGTGTGTGTGTGTGTGTGTGTGTGTGTGTGTGTGTGTGTGTGTGTGTGTGTGTGTGTGTGTGTGCGCGCACATTTTCAATGTGTCTCAGTGTTACCAATTTATTTTTGCGGTGGTTCTGCATTTTAGAGTATTTTATTTTACAAATGATAAGAGAACAGTTTTTATAGTCTGTATGTATTCCTGTATATTGTATTCCTCTATATGTGTGTGTTTGTGTGTGTGTGCATGTGTGTGAGCATGATAATTTTGAATTGTGGATGTTTTTTGCATTGTTGGAAGTGTGCCACTTCATTTCTGTCATTTCTGTCTGTGTTCTGCGTTATTTCTGATTTTGATGATGAATTTTGTTATTTTGAGTCCAATGATAAATAAATATTTATTTATTAATTTATAGATATTTAAATAATATCATAAATCCTCCAAAAACTGCACAAATGTTGAGACAAAACATTAATAAATGGTAAAATAATATTTGTATATAAAAAAAAACCTATTGTTCTGTTACAAAATTAAATGTTATTTTTTGTGGTTCAATGGACCCTGAAGACCACGAGTGTGACTATTTTGTCACGCCTACATAAAAACAGATAGAATTCCATTTTAATTTTTTTTGTAGATCTAGACAGTGTTGAGAGCTGTAGGAAGTTTCATACCATTTGGAAAAGAGAACTTTTTTTTTAATTCAAGCAAAAGTAGTTTGCGGTCCAGCAGACCCCGAAGACCATCAGAGGGAGTAGTTCACTTAAAAAAAAACAAAAAAACAAACAAAAAAACTTTTAATTAAAAAAAAAAACTTAAAACTGATAATTGAAAACATTCCAGGATTTTCTCCATATAATGGACTTCAATGGGAACCAAACGGTTCAAGGTCCAAAACACAGTTTCAGTGCAAACTGTTCAAAGGGTTTAAACACCAGACGATGAATAAGGGTCTTATCAAGTGAAACGATCGCTCATTTAATAAATAAATAACAAAGTTTAAGTTTTATAAGCACAAATGCTCGCCTTGCTCTGTTCTGAACAATGTTTCTATGTGCAGTTTGTCAACATATAACATTAGACGTCGTCTTTTTGTCTTAATTACTACCTAACATTAGTCGTTCGCGGTCAAAACACTGGTGTAAACAGTTTAATGTCGCGATATTCACTTACTGTTTATGGATAGAGCCTGAGCCAACCAACCCCGTGATGTCACATGTTAGAATACTCCAAATGGCGGCGCCCTGGTGGCGAAAGATATAAAGTTTTTTCTTTTTTTCTTTTAAATGTTTACATTTATCATGTTTCTTATTTAATTGTTGATTATATTGGAAATCCGCGGCAAAAATAAACCAGCCGTATTTCTAAGTCGGCTCGCAAAATGACCACCAGGTGGTGCAAAGGGACATTTAGCGAAAGAAAAACGTAATTATATAAAAGTAGCCTACATTTTAAATAGAAAATTGCTTTAAATATAATCTAAACTTTTATAGCAGAACATTTTATTAATCAAAAGTTAAAATAGGCCTATCTTGCAGTCAGTGAAAATAAATTGGGTGCTTTCAATGCTATTGAGGAATGAGAAGACTGAATCAATCTTTTTGGTTTAGTTTCATTTTGAATTGTTCTGTTTACAAGTTGACATTTCAATATAGGCCTAGATAAACGTTTCAGGTCTGTGGAGTAGGATATACTTAGGCTATACGCTGAGTTTATATTTATGACACGGCGCCTGCATGTCGTGATTATCTATAATTGTATGCTTTTACTTCTTATGTATCAAATCCAGGCAATTGGTTGATGAAACATTGATTAAAATCAAGATAAAATCGAAAGGAAAACGAAATTCACTTTAAATAAAGGCTTTGCTTTTCTGTTTGAGGTCTGTGGAAGTTTTAAATCCGTCTTTTAGTGCCGCTTCAGAGCGCTCACGTCCGAATAACGGAGAACTGTCACGTCTGTAACATTGTTTTTTCCTCATAAATGCGAACACTAAAAATAAAATAAAATGAATATTTTATGTTCAGCTCAAATAAAATCATCTTTTAAAACTGTAAAAAGGTGTATTTTTTCATGTAAAGTAGGCTTACACTCACAATAGGCTAACGACAAAACGTTTTCTCGCTCGTTTGAGTGAACAGTCAGTGGAGAAAGTTTGGGCGTTTCACCGTGAGTTAAGACTTGGCCGAGTGGTAGAACTCATGGTTAGTACATTACAGTGACATGGGTTTGAAGCCCGATCAAACATGGTCTATTGTAGTTACATTTTATATTTAGGTATTAATGCAGAAAGATTTGTCTAGTTCTAAAACTCTGTTACACCATTTAGTTTTTTTGCTTATATTTATAAAAAAAAAATGACCATGCATTTCCATTTTACACTAAGGAAGGAACAAATAGTATCCAACAGATTGACTTCTTATAAAAAAAAAATATATATATATATATATATATATGTGTGTGTGTGTGTGTGTGTCAGAGCTGTCAGTTAAACGCGTTATTAATGGCGTTAACGCAAAACCCATTTTAACGGCGTTAGATTTTTTTTATCGCGCGATTAACGGTCTTTTTGTCCTAGCAAACTTTGTAGTTTTTTCACATACTTTTGCAACAGGACGCGGCATGCGTCCTGATCCATTTCGCGTCTCGCGCTCGTTATGCCACTCAAAGCCGGCTCGCAAGCCCGAACGAGTGTGTGCGGCGTGCCTGATGTTTTGTTTCCGATCTAGCTAGATCCGCTTGCGCTTTGGTCGAAGAAGACAACGAAACGTCCTGCGCGGCGCAAGCCATTGAAATGAATGGGTTTCAGAGCGCCAGCGCAAGGCTGTTTTGTGCCGCACACACTCGTTTCAGCTTGCGAGCCGGCCAAATAGTAACGTTATGTTTTGAGTGGATGACGAGCGTGAGACGCCGAAATGGATGCCAATGAGATTCTGAATGTAAAGTTTACTTTTAAAAAGTTGCCAAATTGTCCCATTGACAAGACCAAAGCGATCTGTATGTTTTGTCATTATGAACTGAGCTATCATCATCGCAGCACGTCCAGCCTGAAACACCACTTGATGATGGCCAAGCAAGCAACACACACACACAAACACAGATGATGCAAATTCTCCACCCTCGTCAATATCAGGACCTCGTCAGTATTTCTTTCACCCTTTTATTGATGGACAGTGTTGCATTGTGTGAGAGATTATTTAGGCTATATATGTTAGAGTGAAATTGAACACTATTCCAATGTTATTTTCAATAATAATAATAAAAAAAAACATTTGCACTAAACAAGCCAATCCACTTTTCCATGTTGATAAGAGCATTAAAATGAGAAAAAATGTAACAAAAAGAAATCAAAAGACATTAAGAATAGATAAAAATGTGCGATTAATCGTGAGTTAACTATGACATTAATGCCATTAATCGCGATTAAATATTTTAATCGTTTGACAGCACTAA
>JAQIUQ010001859.1:10000-27341 GCA_030378365.1 Hybognathus amarus | reverse complement strand
AAAACTCGCGTGCATATTAAATAATGTAATGCGGGACTACTGTTAGATACGCGGGGTTCTTTAAGGGACACATAATCTGTATCATTCGGCTTGCTCTGAACCGTCAAAGCTCTGAACGCGCGTTCACTTCAAAACGTGGCTTTATAAGCGCATCCTCGCTTTGGACTAGCGTCGAACCAGATGCGATAGACGCGAATTTGGCGCTCTATTCACGTTTGGTGTGACCGCATAATGAACAGGCTGCGATGTCAAGATTGCAATGCTTGTGTGTGTGTGTGTGTGTGTGTGTGTGTGTGCGTGATGTGTGTGTGTGTGTGTGTGAGTGAGAGAGAGAGAGACCGAGAGAGTGTGTGAGAGTGAGAGAGAGATAAGAGACGCAATAGAGACAAAAACTGTTCTCATATTTGTGTTGGCTACACTCGCAATAAAACACAACATTGTGCTTTTGTTACACTGTAAACTCTTGACAAACTGTAACCTACAACTGTCATCCAACCAAAATCACACACTGTTTTAAAAGCAAAACATAGGCTATTTATCCAACTCCATTTCAAAACAGTCTGTGGGTCCCATCTTTTGGACATTCGTCATATTCCTCGGAGCACTAATCTTACACAGTCTACATAGATTTAAAAAGAAAATCGAATGTGTTTTTAAAGGTAGTATTATGTTATACAGAAATCAATTATTTATTCAGATGAGAATAATGTTACATTGTTAATTAATAATGTTAATTAAAATTAAGGAAAACAAATATATTGATCTGAAATATAGCAAAATAATTTTAAATAAATTCAGGTACAATTACCAAACATATCGCAAGGACTTTTTGTCTTTTTATTCATTTAATTAATAAACTAATTATAAAAACTATTGTCAGTGCACTACAAATAAACTGGTTCTATGCTTTTATAAAACTTTAAAAAATACAATGCCTTCTGTATTTTTGTTCACACACTACACACACACACACACACCCACACTCACATCACACACTCAATTCACACATACACACCACACACACACACACACTCACATCACACACACTCAATTCCACACTACACACACACACACACACACACACACCCACACTCACATCACACACTCAATTCACACACTACACACACACACCACACACCCCACACTCACATCACACACACTCAATTCACACACATACACACACACACACACGCACACACATCCCACACTCACATCACACACACTCAATTCACACACTACACACACACACACACACACACACACACACCACACACCCCACACTCACATCACACTCACTCAATTCACACACTACACACACACACACACACACACACCCCACACTCACATCACACACACTCAATTCACACACCACACACCACACACCCACATCACACACACACTCAAATTCACACACTACACACACACACCACACACCCCACACTCACATCACACACACTCAATTCACACACTACACACACACACACCACATCACACACACTCACATTCACACACTCACACACTCACTCAATTCACACACTACACACCCCACACACACACACACACACCCCACACTCACATCACACACACTCAATTCACACACTCACACACACACACTCACATCACACACTCAATTCACACACTACACACACACACTCACATCACACACTCAATTCACACACTACACACACACACTCACATCACACACACTCAATTCACACACTACACACACACACTCACATCACACACTCAATTCACACACTCACACACACACACTCACATCACACACTCAATTCACACACTACACACACACACACTCACATCACACACACTCAATTCACACACTACACACACACACACACACACCACACACTCACATCACACACACTCAATTCACACACTACACACACACACACACACACACACACACACACACACACCACACACCCCACACTCACATCACACACACTCAATTCACACACTACACACACACACACACACACACCTCACACTCACATCACACACACTCAATTCACACACTACACACACACACACACACACACTCACACTCACATCACACACACTCAATTCACACACTACACACACACACACACACACACACACACTCACATCACACTCACTCAAATCACTCACTACACACCCCACACGCACGCACAGACACACACACACACACACACACACACACACACACACACTGCACTGTCAAATAGACCTATATTCAGTCTGTACAATGGTTGATATAACACAGTATCCCACCGTCACAATTGTGACCGATCACAAAACTCACTTTTCCATGAAAATTGTAAAAAATGATGATTGATTGTTTCAAAGGGATAGTAATGACACATGATTTGGATATTTTTGTGTCTGGGAAAAATGTGGGATTAAATGGGTTAAAGAGCTCTCTTAATGTAATTCTTACTAGTAAAAACTGATTTAGAGAGCTCTCTAATCGTAATTGTTTTTAGTAAGAATTTAATTAGAGAGCTCTATAATTGTAATAGCTACTAGTAGGAATTAAATTGTAAAGCTCTCTAATTGAATTCTTACTGGTAAAAATGCAATAATGACGAGTAAGGTTGCACAATTTAAGCTAAAACGGCTTACCATAATTTTCACTAGTGAAATTTAACAATAGACCTGCTATTCAAAATCAAATCAATTTTTGATATCAAGAATTGTTTTTTTTTACTAGAAGAAATATCATTTTTGAGATCAATAATTACATTGTTACTTATAAAAATGCCAATGCCTGATATCAATAATTAAATTGTCACTAGTAAAAAAAATATATATTTTTGATATCTGAAAATGTATTTCTGTTATCAATATAATTTCAGATATCTTAAATGGCTTTCTTACTAACAATCACATTCATGATATCAGAAAGTGAAAATTGAATTATTGACATCAAAAATGAACATTGTTACCAGTAGCAATTTATTTGGTTGGTTCCAAGAGAAATGAACTCTTGCACTAAATAAATGCACTATATTATATACTTAACCTGTTCATTTTGATTATTTAATGTATGTTTAAAATATCTTTCATGAAAATGACAGCAACTGTGTCAACTATATTTCAATAACAAACATAAGGTAATGCAAATACTGCCTTACGTTCAGTTTACACGTTTTCATACAATGTGTTGTGTGTTGATTATTATATCTAAAAAATAAATAGCATCTGAATTTAGGCTACAAGTCTAGGCTCTGTTGTGTACCTTTAATGTTATAGTAATGTATATAGTTTACATTAGCAGATTTGTTTTTAATCCTTGCAAAATGTTTAATTGTAATTCAATTAATTTAAAGACAATATTTTTTCTTTAAACCACTGTTTCAAAAGAAAAAAATTTAGCTTTCTAAACCGAACCGAGACGTCAAAACCGTGGGAAAACCGAACCATCAGTTTTGTGTATCGTTACACCCGTCATCAACTATTTGTTTTGTTGGGTGAACTATTCCTTTAAAAGTACTAAACTGAAAGAAGGTCATACTGTTGTGTTTTGGTGATTAAACCAAATGTTCTCATTACATATTACAATCATCTTGTGTTTATTAAATGATGATTATGTGTAAGTTACTGAAAATGTGCTGTAATGAAAGCATGGGATCAGGTTTTGAAAGAATGACAAGCCTAAATGTGTAACACGTGTGATCATATTAGACTTTTGAGCAAAGAGTATTTGAGCAAAGAGATTCAATTGTGAAAATAGTACCAAAGCCAATAATCAATTAAACAAACTATTAAAACGAGAGAAATGATCAAGACTAAAATATATTTAAAATAACATACTGCAATTATAAATGCAAAAACAACATAATTTACCAATAAAGCTATTATCTGCAGTATATTAATCTTTATAAAACGGTAAGTTACAGTCATTCTGATAGGTCGGGTTTATTCACGATAAAACCATAGAATAAAAGCCAGGATAATTGCTCTTCAATGGCAAAGCGCAGTAACTACACATTTGGTCAAAATTGAGTTAAGACTTGTAAGTTAATGGGCTTTATGACATGTGTTCTGTCCAGACATGGGGACTTGTGACTTGGTGACTTGGACTCGAGTCGACTCGAGTCGCTATTTTTATGACTTGTGACTTGACTTGACAAAAAATAAAATACTTGAGACTTGACTCGGACTTGGAAGTTAAAGACTCGGGACTTGACTTGACTTGAGACAGGATGACTTGAATGACTTGAGTGTTAATCACATCATGTTTTCAGTTTGAATATAAAATATATAAATTATGTAAAAAAAATAAAGTTGATGCAGCTGGAGCGCAGGCTGAGAATAGCGCTGTCATGACTGGATCACGAGATCATCCGTCATTGCCCTCTCGTACCTTACGCACACCACGCCCACTTACATCAGATATCACATCAACATGTCAGCCGGAGGGATACCGAGGGTCGTCGCTTTCGGCTTCAAGAATTTCTCACAACAAGATGGCAAAAGAACAGCGCTTTGAAAGACATGCAACGTTAAGATCGCGGACAGCTAGACGACAAGCTCCAATTTCGTCCGCCATTTAAAGAGCCAGTCTGCCCAGTAAGTGCTTGTCAATTTGTTAATGTTATCTGGTTAGCTCGTTCGTAGTTAGCTAGCTAATGTAAGTTAATAATAGCAAAAGTAGCCATTATGGTGGACTCAGTAGATAAAGGTAGTGGCGTGTCTTCTTCCTCAGCTCTTTTTTTAAAATAGCACATTAAAGAAAGTTGTTTAGCCACACGGGCATAATTTCCTATGGGGACAGGGGGGACATGTCCCCCCACTTTTCAAAATCCTGTTTGTGTCCCCTCCACTTTAAAATTCGTTTTGTTATGATTTTTAACTCAAATTAATTAAGTCACCTGTTGTTTCTATCGTTTAATCGCCGACTGTGCCGCGACCGCGATACCTGCTCATTAGAACTTTCAGTGAGCTATTTTTAGAGTGTGCACGCGACGTTCCTGGACGTGGACGCGCGCATCGACACAGGCTCGTTTCTGCTCCTCTGCGGTTGTGGCACAGTCAGCGACGAAACGCCAGAAACAACAACAGGTGACTTTAAGCTATAGCGTCATATGATCCTGCTCTTATTCATGCAAATGCTTTAAAACTATTTATGCGTGACAAGACAAAAGAGAATGAGCTGCCATGTCCTCCTGATTCACACACACACACACACACGACGAGCGCCAGTATCGCACAGACAGCGCGCCAGTATCGAGTTGATTTCGCCACTTGAACAAACAAAAACACACATGTATGCCAAAATGTCCGTTTTGTCGAGTATCGCCACAAGAACAGTCTTAAATGAGTTAAATAAAATCTTAAGTGAAAGTAAAGAGTAGTGAGAGAATGAGATGCGCGAGATCCTGTCAGCAGGGGCAGATCTTAAAGTGACAGCAACCTCTAATTCTCTCTGTCAGTAAAGTTAACCAAAGAACAAAGGGAACAGAAAAAAAATACTAACTGCTCTTGACTAAACAATGCTTGTAGCTTTAATAAGGATTCATCTATATTTAATTTATATTTATGCAGTGCGGACTGTTTGATAACCTTATTCAATTTCTGTATATTTCATACCTGTTAGACAGGAAGGCACAGGAAAATATGACATAATATGACAAAAAATGTAATATGGGTTTATGCAAGGTTTGTTTTAAGTTCACTTAAATTATTAGTTGTTATATTTTTTGAAGCCTGTAAATGTTTAAAATTTGAAGAGAAAGTGAGTGTGTGTGTGTGTGTGAGAGAGAGAGAGAGAGAGTGTGTGTGTGTGTGTGTGTGAGAGAGAAAGTGTGTGTGTGTGAGTGAGAGAGAGAGAGAGAGAGAGAGAGAGAGAGAGGAGAAGAAATGTAACAAAGTTTAATATTGTTCGTAAACTGTGTTTGAGAGAGAGAGGGAGGTGTTCAGAGAGGAGTCTGTAGGATGTTAAGCTGTTATTTGTTTCATGGACTCAATGTTGAAAATTTTGACATTTTGACATTAAAACATTTCAAACACTGTTGGCAGAAGTGAAAAATAAATAATTTTATGAAGTTACAATTTTGTTTGATTCCATGATGTATTTTACTGAACATCAGTATTTACAATGCAAATCCAAATTATTGTAATTTACTGACAAATACTTATCTTGTCTTTTCACTTTATTAAGATCAGATTCTACATGTAAAATTACAATAATAAGGTGACTTGACTTGCACTTGACTTGACCTACTACAAGACTTGACTTGACATAGCCTGTGACTTGACTTGCCCCCCCAAAAAATACTTGGGACTTACTTGAGACTTGAAGGTTAAGACTTGAGACTTACTTGAGACTTGCACATGTGTGACTTGGTCCCATCTCTGGTTCTGTCTTGTTTAAAAATATCTGGGTTAAATTATGTCCCGTCTCGGAGATGCATTACCACATAATCTACCCATAACATGTTTGACTGGCTGGTATTAAAACTTTAGAGGCCTTTTTCTCCGTTTCTTTGTTTGCGTAGCCTAGTTAGTGCACTTCGCCTTTGTGGACTACACAGCGCCCCTAGCAACCACTCTTAGCAACGCAAACATAGCTTCTCATTAATATTGTTAATTTATTATATTATTTTATATTATTATTGTGAGAGAGTATTTACAGTAGATATAGCATCTTCCTTCAAGTCAGTCCTATATTCGTAATAAAAATCTGCTTGAATGTCTTGACATTTTAACAGTTAACGTTAGGGGGTTTAGCTCTGACACGCTAGTCATTTGCGTCTTGCTTCTCCGTGCTCAAAAAAGTCTTCACTACTGACCGATGTCTCATAAAGACAGTATTTGCCTCAATCTAATGGCGAAATAATGTAAATATAGTTTTGCCTACCTTTGATGCATCGAGATGCTGAAGTCACTCACTCCTCTTCTCTTCTCTTTAAAAAAAAAAAACAAGAAACTTACCACTCTGTCGTGTGAAATCCCTGCTTGGAAAGTCTGTAGTTGCTTGAAATCCGTTCAGCAGAGTCCTCTTGTTCGTTAACATTAGCCGTTTCCACCGTCGAGCCGAACGGAGCGGGAAATGTTACGGTTTCCGTGTGTCAGAGTCGCGGGAGATCCTTGGAATGTTTATACAAACAATTCAGTCGCCTTGGTAACGCGACATTTACTCTTGTTATGAGACGTAAATAGTGACGTGTTATGGAGAATGGTCAGCTATTGCTTTTAATTTTATTACTAATTTGTTTGTTTACTTCGCTACAGATACACTGGTAGACAGGCAACAGACACGTGACATTTGAGTAGAGATCGCGGTTATGAAGGAGCATCCCGAACACGTGCTAAGGGCTGCCAATCAACGCACACTGGGCCAGCTGACCAATCACAGCACATTTCCTATTTCGGAAGGAGGGGCTTCATGGAAAACGATGCAATCATCCTTATTTTATTATTATTATTATTATTATTATTATTATTTAGGTGTATTGCTCAACCAGAATGGGGATAGAGGAGCTGTAATAATACACAATATGTGAAAACATAATGCATTTTGTGAACAATCAGGCATGAAAACGTATTCTAGTACACCTTGCCTAAACTTGCAGACTAAATTCAGATGCTATTTATTTTTTAGATATAATAATTTCAAAACAAAATCAAGATTTCGTAAAAGGTCCTTTTTAATAGATGACCTATAGTGATCTGCTTCCACCTACTGGCGGTTTTAGTTTCATTTAATATGTTCCATAATTTTATTTATTCAAATATTAAAAGTATAAGCTATTAATCTAATAAATTATTTATACCAATATTATTATTTATTATATATGATTATTATTTATAGAATGTATAAAATGTAATCAGTGACAGAGATTTAAAAAAAAATCTTACTCCAGTACCATTAGCTTTATGTTATTTATGTTATGACATACCCTATATTCTGTGGAGAAATGTTTTTGTCCATCATGCTTGCTGTACAGACATGTTCTCAAATTCAGAAAAATGTAGGGCCTAAAGACTAAGTAAGTAAAATAATCAGGTCGTGGTGTAATTGAACAAAATACGAACACTGATATTTTCTGTTCTATGATTCCTGAAATCTCTTTGAAATCCCAAAATGTCATTTTTAATATTTTTGGATAAAATTAAGAGAAGGAAAAAAAAGATTTCAAGATTTTTTCAGATTTTTAGTATTTTTCAATTGTTTATTATGGATGTAAAAAAACTGTTCAAGTAATACAATGTATACAGTACCGTCAAGTTTGGAAACATTAAGGTTTTATAATGATTTTGAAATTAGTCTCTTAATCTCCCCAAAGCTGCACAAAAGTACACACAGTAATAAACATTTGAAAACATTATTTATTGAAGTAAAGTAAAACGCTATTTTCAACATAATTACTCCAGTGTCACGTGACATGATCCATCAGAAATCATTATAATATGCTGATCTGATGCTGAAGAAACATTTCTTATTATATAGATGAGAAATGACGTTTAAGTTAATTTACGTTTTACCCAGATAAGTGCTCTCTCAAAATACTTTTTTTAAGATTTCAAATGAAAATGTATTTTGAATCTTATGAGTTCTCCAAAAACTTTTTTTTTATGCAGAAACAACAAATACAAATCGAGACATTAATACACAATACAACAAAAACAGAGGGTTACATTCCATAAATTTAAATAACATTAAACAAGCTTAAATGATCGACAATATTGCAGAGTCTTACATGCAGTAGAGTTTTTAGAGTTCTTCAATGAATTTAAATACATATCAATATTTTTCTTAAAAATAAAAAAAGGAGTTTTCTTTAAAAATTTACACTTGTGAATATAAAATTTGGCAAGAAAAAGTAGAAAATTAAGGACAAATTTAGAATGAAAGGGGTCTAATTTCATAGTCACCAAAATTTTTTTTTTTTTCTGGTTTACACAGAAGTCTAAAGAAAGATACCTTTTAATAAAATTTGAAAAATCAATCCAAAAGATTTTGCAATACATACATTCCCAAAACAAATGAATAATCGTTTCATCAAACTGATGACAAAAGGAGCACAAGGGGGAAATACTATTATTAAATTGAGCAAATTTGTAATTAACTGGGTAGCAATTGTGAATAATTTTGATTGAGACTTCAAGCACTTAATTAGTTAAGAAAATGTTTTCCCGAAGGAGCCAGAAAGCCTCCCACCCTATATCATCAGATGTATTATTCCAAAAACACACAGGCAGGTAAAGAAATCTGATTTCTGATAAGAATTGAGTGAATTTTCTTATTTGACAATCTACTAAACAGACATTGGTCAACAAAAAGATGAGCGTTGTCAAAAATAGGTGAAGTTAAAGGTCCTTTAAGGCCAGAATTGACCAAAGGTTTCACACAATCAGGAATTGCACCAAAAACAATGGCATATTCTCTTGGGGGGACTGGAAAAGAGAATTTTTGCATAAAATGTTCATAAGAGAGCAAAACACCCCTTTCATCCAAAAGTTGACTCACTAAAAGTATGTTTTTATCGAACCAATTATTAAAGAAAAGAGATTTATTTTTATATTTGATATTTTGGTTATTCCAAATAAAATAGCTATGTGGAGAAAAACTATAATGATATATTAGGGACCCGCATATTAAAGCCTGTTTATGAAAACTAGAAAGAGTTAAAGGTATTTTTAAAATGTCATAGTTGCAGCGCAACAGAAAATGCAAACCCCCAGAAGTTGACGTCATTGTACAGAGCCCCTCCCCTTTCCGCCATGTTGGTTGGATTCCCACGGCAAAACCGTATTGTTTACGTGTGTTTTTAGCTTTCATTTTTCTCGTATTCGTAGATCCGTCTCTGTCCTGCCAAAATAGTAAATGCGCGAAAATAATAAATGCGCAAAAATTAAAGAGCTCTGGAATGTTAAGTCGCGTCTCTGTGGGGTTCTAACATACGGTTCTAAAGGCGTTGCCGCTGGTAACCGATAGCAGAGAATGTCTAATTGAAGAGAATTGACCTTATGCACAGCTGCACTACTTCCTGAACTTCAGCCAGCTCCTTGTTTCCTGTCTGCCATTATTGGCAGAACTTGATAAATTCAGGTGTGTCTGATTATTGTTGCCGTGACTACTGAGGTCAGGCACACCTGGATTAACCAATTTGTCCAATAATGACAGACAGGAAACAAGGAGCTGGCTGAAGTTCAGGAAGTAGTGCAGCTGTGCATAAAGCCAATTGGTTACTGGTTACTTCCGGGTTCTGGACTGGCTGCAGTAACACGTCTCTGTCCATGCGGGGGCGCTCGCGGTCGAGTGCAGAATGAATGGGAGTCAATGGGGTTTCACCCCAGAAAGCCACTTTTCTCAGGATGTAATTTTTTGTCAAGTAATTTGAAAGTTGCATTCAAAAGGGAGGACTAAGATAATACACTCAGCTGAAAATTGCATTTTTAAGTTCACTTATCTGTTCTAAAAATCCGTTTAAAAATGTGATGACGTCACACAATAGCAGAATGCTAGCGTGCTCCGGCCAACAACGGCCTAACCTGTAAGAAATCAAAAGGACATAAGTACTCGTTCATTCGACTTTTGGCCTATAATCTATATTGAACTTGCGGAATCAACAATAAAATCTATGTTAATTTAACGACAAGCAGGTGAAAGAGACACATTTAGCCGTTTAGCCCCATAGACTCCCATTCATTCTGCTCTCGCCCGCGATCACCTCCAGTGGAATTCTAATGGAACTGCAACCAAGATGATACACAATAGGGCTAATAGGAAGTGCCAAGACTCTCAGTTAGACAGGCTCTGCCGATAGCGTCTCCAACCATCATGGCCGACCGACTCAGACCCCGCCCAAATCGGCACGTGACTCCTCATTCTCAATTAGGACAATGGCTGTGTTTAAGGATTAAGGCACTTGGACTGAAAGACTAAAAGATCTTAATCTGGATTGAAGGAATCAGACTAAAGGAGAATTCTTGTTAACCCTAAAACCGTATTCTGGACAAATGTGGGCAAAATAGTTTTGATTTATTTAAAAAAAATACTTTCCTTGATCTGAACGGTACAAGACTTGGCTACTTTTTTCTTTGGCTAGTTTGCCTCCTGAATACACACCATTTTTATTTTATTTTATTATTTATTTATTTTTTATTTATTTTTTAAATTTTTTCTACAATGTTAAGTGGGTGGAAAAACTAAAAAAAACTTAATCTTGTATTTGGGTCAAAAATGGGCACTCATAGAAATGAATGGGAAAAACTGTAATTAAGAGCAGTGTTTCTCAACCAGCGGGTCGCGAGACTTTCTCTGTGTTAATCGGCACAGCCAAAAATTGGGCTTCACAAAAGGCTCATTGCAACAGCCACGTTTACATGCACCCAAATCCAAATAATGCGTTCCTAAACGGCTCAATCGGACTAAAAAGCCTTCATGTAAACACCTCGATCCGAATATAATTTAAATTGGATTGAAAGGAAATTAATATTTCACAACTCAAAGTTTCTCTTGCCATTTAGCACTATCTTTGTGAGTCGGGATTTTCAACAGTGATTGCAATGAAAACAAAAAGCAGGAATTTGGCTGACAACAGTTATTTGTGTGCGACAATACGAGTCACACTTTTCCAAACTCCACCGCGTCTGGATATGGTCATTTCAGAGCGACAGTCTCAAGTAGGCTATCACAAAATTGTGAATAAATTATATACAGAAAGCAATCAATATCTTTTCACACCGCGCGAGTTTATCTGGACACTTGCCAATCTCGTTATGAATTCAATGACGCACGTTACACTGCACAACGAAGCTCTGACGGTATTTACATCATCGTGTCTGCATTAGTGAAAGCAGAGAAGGAAGAAAAAGCGTTGCAATGATAAGATCTTCATCCTCGCGATCGACAGACTCCTCTGCTTGTTCAATGCTCATCACAGCAACATTTTATGTGATGGGAATAGATCAAAAACGTCTCACGATTCGTTAATCTCGATAGCTGTAATAGTAAAAAACCTATAATAGCTGTAATAAAATTATATAGATATATATTATAGATATATAGATAGCTATTTCATATGCAAGCGTCAGCCAATCACAGCAGAGTCCGGTTACACACAGCAGACACGCCCCTTTAAACAGGGTGTTCAGATCAGGGGCTAAAATCAGGCTAAGAAAAATGCCTTTTATTTCTAAATTATGACTATGTTTGACCTAAAAAACATAATAAGGACAACCCAGGAAACGTTATAAAATAATTTAAAAAACCATTATAGGGCACCTTTAATAAATTATCTAAATGTCACGTGAATGTGTGCACGACATATCTGATTTTTGACCATTTCATTTTGGTTGAGATCAGTGTGCATGTAAAAACTGGGTGACTGAAAGAAAGTAGTCTATAAATTGTGGTGTGCAATGTCACATTAATTTCTCCTACACTAATCCTGCTGCATTACCTCTTTGCCTGGTGAAAGTCTGACACTTTCAGTACGCTTTCTACAAGGAAGCCATCTGTAAAAGATGGTAAAGATGTACAAAAGAAATCTCTTTAAAATAAGCTTAACATAAATGGACAAAATTTCCTTGGACTATTATAGATATCATTTTTCATCAAGGCTAAAACGAAATGAGGGTTTGGAAACCCTTGAAACAGAAGGGTAATCATTGTTACACAAGCAATTGTAAGAAAGATTAGTAGTTATTTTTCTAGTAAAATAACTTTAAATTTTCATGTTTGAATGGACATAAGGACAAACAAATTATGACAGATTTATTTTTTGTGTGAATTAACAAAATTGCTTTTACTACTCAAATGAACTGTGCAGTGAAGACAAATTATCTGTCAACACAGACAGAATGGACAGTGTAAAGCAGATTTCAGTTTTTTTACATGCCACAAATGAAACCCCAGTTCAAACAAAAACTAGGCAAATTTTTTATGTATCTACTTACTAGGGACATGACATTTGTATAGGTAATCAATTAATTCAATTATTTATTGTTGCATTGGACTTAAGGTAAGTGAGTTGATATCACACAATGATTACCATAAAGTTTTAAACTAATATATGTATGTCCTTAAATCCAAGTGAAACAATTTCTCTGTTACTTTCTAAGAATAATTATTGGCTTAACCTCTTTCCACCAGTTCTTCATCTACCGGTAGGTCTTTGGTGGTCTCTGCAAATGTAGACAAAATACAAATAACTACACTTTTGGAACGACGTATGTAAAAAAAAAAAAAATCTGCAACACAACTATACATAAATTAAACTCAATGGGCTCTATCTTGCACCCGGCGCAAATGACTTTATACACTGACGCATTTATCATTCCTATTTTGCACTCGCGCAAAGCGGGCTTTTTTCCTCCACAGACGCACGTCGGTAAACTAACAAATGAACTTGCGCTTCCTGGGCGGGTTGGCGCAAAAAGGGGGCGTGTGTCGGCGCAAACAATCCCTGGTGCTATTTTGCAGTTCCAGAAAACAATTGCGCCAATGACCAGAAAAAACCTGGTCTAAAGTCAGTGGCGCGTTGCGCGTATATTCAGATGCTATTTTAAGCGCGCATGCTTGGCCATAATACAGAGTGTGAACAACGCGGATACACTGTAGATGATTCTCTCATCAACACAGATGCATTTTACTTTTTGCAAATGATACATTATTATACGGAAACATATATAAACATGAGGGAAATCATTGTTGTGTCCATGATGATGGGAAAAATAGGCATAAAGCTTACACATTTACCCAAATTATTATATGCATGTTTAACCCGAAGCTAATTTGGGTGGGTTTGTCCCATCCCCAGTGTCCCTTCTCTTTCTTTTACGGCCCTGACGAGAACATCGTTCTACTCGGATGTGAACCGATGCTGAAGCGCGCCTGGTAAATGCGCCGTTAAAATAGAATTGCGCCACGGAACAAGCGCATCTCGTTCATCATGCTCTTTAAGGGAATGTGATATGACGCTCTTATTGGTTTATTTCCGTTACGTCCAAACCACACCTATGAGTAATGAAGCTACTCCAGACCAACCCCTTTTAGATTTGCACCAGGCGCAAGAGGCATTTATCCCGCCGGGAAAATAGCAACAGCGCCGGGATCCGCCCTCAAAGTTAATTGCGCTTTGCGCTTTGACACTTGCGTTTCAGATCGTTAAAATAGGGCCCTATAAGCCTTACCCGCTTGTTTGTTTTCATGTTCTGATGTTGCTTCAGTTTGTACTAAAAAATATCATTAAAAAATGCATCAGGCCAATTGTTTTACACAAAGTATAAAAAATGTGTTATAAAGGGTTGGGTATCGAGAATCGAGTATCGATTGGAACCGGGACTAACTTTTCGTTTTTCCCGGAATCGTTCAAAAGTTAAAATTTCGATTCCTAGTTTCGATATTCACAGTCCGCCGACCGGAAGAAGAAACCGCTGAACAACACCAACGAAGAAGCGTCTACCGGAAGTGTTTGCATTATCGCGCGAGTCAAACATGAGTAGCTTACGTCGGCGGTCCAAAGTGTGGCTTCACTTTTCTAAAAATAACGAAATTTCTGCAAAATGCAAAATTTGTGACAGAAGGAGAATTTTCTTCAGAAAGACTGTTGGTTAGCAAGGTTAGCTAAACTTTTTTGACCCTGCCTCTTAAAAGAATCGGAATCGAGAATCGTTAGGAGCCGGAACCGAAAAAAAGGAATCGAAATCGGAATCAGAATCGTTCAAATTCAAACGATACCCAACCCTAGTTATAATTAATAAATGTTGTATATGTAATAAAAAAAAGCATTACCTTTGCACAGCAAACAAAGTGCAGTCTCCTGATTCTTTTGCACACATTTGTCATGTACACTCGAACATGTCGAACATTTGGCCTGTTTATTAGAAAAGACTGATTTGTAAAGGTCACATTTATTCTGAAACATCATTTGAGACTTGCAAAACAACTTGCCTTGCTCTTAGCAACAGCCTTATGGCAGACACCACAAATGCTTGACCTTTCTAAAGAAAGAAAGAAACTCTTGTTGTACAGTTTTATAACCCAAACCAACATAATACTGTAGGTATAAACCTTTATTGTACTTACCAAGTGAAGTAAAGAGCAGAATTGCTAGTCTTTCTCTTTCCTCATGAAGTGAAGGGCAGTTAATATACCCCGGGTCCCCACGAAGAAAAGCCTCTGCAAACTTACAAAAAGGTCACAAAGTTTTCAAAAGTGTTCATGCTCTCCTGAAAGGGTTAGTTCACCCAAAAATGAAAATGGTCATTATTTACTCCCCCTCAAGTTGTTCCAAACCTTTATACATGTATTTGTTCAGTAGAACACAAATGAATACATTTAAATTCAATATTTGGATAATATAAATGTGCATTTTATAAGATTTTAATGTTTTACCACAGCTGTAAAGATGCCACAAGAAATGATATCTCTCTGAATGGCACGCTCCCTTGTGCAAATGTCCCATGTTCCCGGGGTTCCCTTTGCTGTGGCAAACATCCTGTTAGGATGGAGAACACATGTACAGGATAGGTAAGAGGAATTCTAGTTAAAAGGTGAAATAGAGAAACCTTTTCTACATACACACCTCCAATTCTCAGCTATTTTCTGACAATTCTCTTTCTGCTCACCAAAGGAATTTAGGTTATTGTTCTATCCACGATGTTGCAGTGCTAAACAGAAAATAGAAATAGCTGGTAACAAGTTGTATCAAACTCAGCAGGATAATATTTGCGTGTATTACTTTATTACTTATTTTACACAATGATCTGGTATTTCATGCATTGCACATTACCACTCATGACAACAATACTTTTTTTCTTTTTTTTTAAAAAAAGATAAATAAAATCCTCAACTTAGAACTAGAGGAACTTACAAAGAAAGTCCAGTGATTCCCTCCCTCAAGGTGTGGACCAATAACAACTTCTGCCTGTTCAAGAATGTTATTCTGGAAATCAAAGAAAAGGCTAAATGAAACACTGCCATCTTGGATAGGAAAACAAATTAAAAGTTTTAGTAAACCATGTGCACTTCATTACAATAGAACTACTACACTGTTTTGTATATTTACAAAGAAATAATGCATCCAATTCACAGCACACTCAACAAAAAATGAACTCTAACGCTTTAGATTACAGCCCAGAAAGTACTGAGTAACTTAGACGAATTTACAGTGTAACTTTCTGTAGTTATATTGTACCTATAAGGCATAAAAAAATAAAAAATAAAAAGTTTGGTTCCGGTTGTTTGTCAGTTGAGGTCATGGGTTGGTAGATTTTTTTTCTCAGTGGCAGTAAGAAACATTGTAAAGATACTAGGCTACTTATAAACATAACACTAAACCGCCAATAGGTGGCGGCAGGCGGCCGTATTAATGAGTGAGTCATTGATTCATTAATTCAAACGATTCATTTAAACGATTGATTCATTCAAGAATGAGACAGATGTTAATGAAGGGGTCATTGAACCTTTGAGTCAACCAATTCGTTCAAAATGCTGAATCATTCAGTAATGAAAACAGTACTTTATTGGTACACTATAATTACAGAAAGTTACACTGTAAAATCGCTTTAATTATGCAGTACTTTCCAGGCTGTAATCTAAAGCGTTACCAAAATAATACTGTAAAAGTAATTTTTACCTTCACAAAACTATGACTTGTTGCCCTGACCTTCCTATCAAGAATATTGTTCAAGGTGTGGCTAATGATTGCCACTAAACCCGTTGCCTTCTAAATTACACATGAAATGTTATGTTTTAAAAATTGAGGTAGTAAAAATGAATGTCATGAGTTTAATTGAATATGTGTTTTCTGACATAAAATGTGTAGATAAGGTTATATTACAATGCTGAACAGGTAAAATATGGCATCCATGATCTGAAACGTTTAAAAAAGGTTAAAAAAATTAATTAAATAGATGTTTATACAGTAGGCTATAATGTTTAAATACGGTATTATAAATATACAGACAGTATGTAAAAATGTATTAAATATAATAGAAAGTATTATTTTTTGGTTTGTTTTTCTTTTACCTCATCAGGAAGTTTCTGGTTTTGTAGAAGAGACTGAAAGCTGCTGATATATAGGGGATATGGCCCTATTTTCCCAATTTTTGTATCAGGGCTTAACTCTCCCGAAATCAAAAAGCCTAGAACTATATGGGTACAGAATATAAACACTTGTTATGCCGTTTACTCTACGTACAGTCAAACAAACTGCTGCTAAATCACATACTGTTTCATTTGTGTATTAATTGCATATAATTAAAAACCAATGGGTTTTAAAATATGTGTCCTGGAACCTCCTTAAGTAAGGATTATAAATCTAAATACACAGTGCTGGAGAGCTCCAAGAAATCTATATATGCCCACCACCACCTCCTTCGC
>JAQIUQ010001858.1:0-25315 GCA_030378365.1 Hybognathus amarus | reverse complement strand
TTTTTTTTTAATAATGCTTTATTCAATAACAAAACATACAATTATTAAATACAAAAATACAAATCAATAATAACATAAAATAAAATACAACAAGATATATATACATATGAAACTATATACATAGGGGTATTGAAATCAACTCCAACTACATTTCTTTAATTACAAAAAAAAATACAAAAGCCCTTAAAAAGGATAACATTTCAAGGCTTTACAACAGTCTATAGTCTTTTTTGCCTTGGTGTTCCTTACACCCTGCAATGTTTTAAGGTACTGACAAATCTCAAATTTAAACTGTATAAAACAAGGAGCAGTTTTTGCCCATCGACATTTATGAATGTGATATTTACCTAAAATAATAAACAAATTAAGGACAAAACCGATTTTCTTTTCTAGAGGCTTATCGTAAAAAAATATTATATCTTTATCCTCCAAAATAATGTCAATTCCAGAAATTTCCTTAAAAAAGATCTTAAAATCACACCAAAAAATTTTAGTACAAATACAGTTAAAGAAAAGATGACAGATAGTCTCGTCATTTAAATTACAAAATAGACATTTCAAGTCGATATCTTTCTTAAATCTTTTTATGACCTGATTAACTGGATAAATACCATGAATAATTTTAAATGAAACCTCGCGAATCTTATTAATGACACAGTATTTCCTGGAAACTGTAAAAACCTCCTCCCACTTAATGCCCTGAAAACGTGAATTCCAGAAACTTTTAGCTGGAGGAATTCTATATGGACAACAAACCTGTCTGATGAAATTATTGTTGCATTTTTTATCAACAATATTTATACCCTCTAACCTCAAATTAAAATCAATTGTTATATTCAGATCAACAGCATTAGCAGAGCGCAACAACTGAAGAAGACCAGAAGGTAATGCATCAAAAACCACTGCATAATCTTTTGCAGATATCGGCAGTATGAATTTATCCAGAAATTCTCCATATGAAAGCAACTGACCATCATGACGAAGCAACTGCGTCACCAATAAAATATTGTTTCTAAACCAATATTCCAAGAAAAGTGTTTTATTCTTATATTTAATATCTTTATTATTCCATATCAAACATCTATGGGGAGAGAAATTGTGTTTGTATGCCAGCATCCAGGATAACAGAGCCTGTCTGTGAAAGTTAGATAGCTTAATAGGGATTTTATTAACATCAAAGTTGCACTTGAGGAGAAACTGAATACCTCCAATTTGGTTAAAAATTTGATTTGGAATATAATACCACAATTTGTTATTAGATTTGATACAATTCTGAATCCATTTAATTTTAAAGACAGTATTAGAAACTTCAAAGTCAATGGCATTTAAACCACCTTGATGAAATAAATTGCCTAATATACCTCTATTTAAGTAATGAGGCTTATTCTTCCAAATGAAATTATACATTTTCGTATTAACTTGCCTAATAATTGAGTTTGGAGCATCTAAAACCATTGCTGTATAAGATAATCTAGACAACCCTTCAGCCTTTGATAACAATATTCTACCAGTCAAAGATAAATCTCTCATTAACCACATATTAAATTTCTTTTGCACTTTATCAATTAATGGAAGATAATTTATGTCAATTCTTTCCTTTTGATTTTTACAAATTTTGATCCCCAAATAAGAGACTTGGTTTTTGACTGGTATTCCACACAATTCCACCACACCATCAGGCATGTCTTTCAAAGGGAACAATTCACATTTACTAATATTTATAATTAAGCC
The DNA here is from genome assembly GCA_030378365.1 of Hybognathus amarus. Lineage (NCBI taxonomy): Eukaryota > Metazoa > Chordata > Actinopteri > Cypriniformes > Leuciscidae > Hybognathus > Hybognathus amarus. The sequence continues at coordinate 23,584 of JAQIUQ010001858.1, read as the reverse complement.
AGAGACTGACGAAAAATTATCTAAACACCTAAGTGCTGCATTTATTTCCTTGTCACTTCTCAAAAATATGGTTGTATCATCTGCAAGCTGTGAACATTTTATTTCTTTGTCAGATAAACAAATACCTTGAAATGGGTTCTTTTTAACATGAAGGCACAACACTTGCATAACCAATAAAAATAATAAAGGAGCTATAGGGTCCCCTTGTTTAACACCTCTAGAAATGTTAAATCTGGGAGTTGTTCCAAAAGGCAATTTAATAGAAGTATTACAGTCACTATACATTGTACGAATTGCTCTAATAAAAGTGTTACCAAAGCCAAAAAAAGCAAGAGTATCCATCAAGAATGCATGGTCCACAGAGTCAAAGGCTTTATAATAATCAATGAATAATATATAACTTTCATCCTGAATTAAGAAATTATAATCAATTAGGTCCAAAACTAGACGAATATTGTTTCCTATATATCTGCCACGCATAAAGCCAGATTGGCAGTCATCAATAATTGTATCCAAGCAAAGTTTCAGCCTCTCTGCAAATATAGATGATAACAGTTTAGTATCATTATTAATCAAAGATATGGGCCTCCAATTTTCAATATTAAGGGCATCTTTACCTGACTTTGGAATAAGGGTTATTAAACTCTGATTCATAGTAGGTAGCATTTTCTCAGTTTCCAGTATTTCCTGAAAAACTTTTAAAAGGAACACAGAAAGATCTTCCTGAAAGGTTTTATAAAATTCGGCGGTTAAACCGTCATTACCCGGTGATTTATTATTCTTCAATTTGGCAATGTTTTTATGAATTTCATCCAGTGTTATTTCCTTATCACAAAAATGTTTTGAATCTTCATCTATTACTGTAGAACCAATTTGAATATTTTCCAAAAAAATCCCTGCGCCTCTGATATCTTCATCTTTTGTGTATAATTTTTTATAAAAATTGGTAACAAACTGAGAAATCTCATTCGAGTCAGTTGAGATTTTGTCATCAATCAAAAGCCTTTTAAGAGATGATAATTCAGTATTTCTCTTTTCGAGATTAAAAAAATATTTTGAGTTCTTTTCTCCCTCTTCCAACCATTTACGTCTTGTCCTCACAAATGCTCCTTTTGCCTTATTCTCAAATATTTGATCCAATTCTAATTGTAATTTAACTAACAAGTCTTTATCTGTTTGGGATAAATTATGTTTTTCATATATAAGAATAATTTGTTTAATGATGGAATCCTCTTTAACCCTTCTGGCTCTGGCCAATTCTTTTCCAAACCTGATAGCAAACTTTCTTACTGAATACTTCATAAATTCCCAATGTTTCCCAAACATTTTAGAAGCATTTGCCTTACTATAAGACTCCTTTATAATATTTTTAACATCTTTCTGAAATTGTTCATTTCCAAGGAGAGAATTATTTAACTTCCAATAATTAAACCCAGATCTTTTTTCAGCCAAACTATCAAAATCAAACATGACATGGATCATTTTATGGTCTGCAAGAATGGAAGGTATTATATCAATTTCCTTAACCTTCTGTGCTAGTTCTTTAGACAAAAGCCAGAAGTCAATTCTAGATTGTCTGGATCCATCCTTATTACTCCATGTAAACTCAGCTTTACTTGGATTCCTATCTCTCCATACATCAAGACAATTAAGATGCAAACATAAATCACTAATATAAGAAAAAGAATACTGTCTAACCTGTCGTGGAGGCAGACAGTCCAACAAGGGGTCACTGATGGTGTTCCAATCTCCACCCAAAACCAAATTAGCGTTAGAAAATGTTAACAACATCTCTGAAATCTCCTCTTCAAAACACTGCAGCAAAGTCTGATTCTCAGCTTTATTATTATAACCATAAATGTTTCCTAGAATAACAATATTATCATCTATCTCAACTACCAAAATTATCCATCTTCCAAATGAGTGTATACTACTTTTCAGTATTTTCCCTTTAAACGTTCCTCTTAAAATCGCAACACCTGCAGAGTTACTACTTCCATAGGACATCCAAAGATCATCTCCCCATTGATTCCTCCAGAACTTGTAATCAGAACCTAAAGCGTGCGTCTCTTGCAAAAAATAAAAATCGGCCTTGAATTTTTTAAGATATAGAAAAATAGCTTTTCTTTTCAACATGTCACGAATACCCCTCACATTAAACGAATATAAACATAATGACATTGCACACAAAAACGAGCAATGAAAGAAACATTAACCGCCGTAGAACAACATAACTGAAAAAATATAAATATATAAAGTCAACCATTCCCGTGTGTATACTTAAAGAAAACTATCAAAAAATGTGAAACATAATAATGTAATTTATCTACTAGTCCAACGCTCTCATAGGCGAAGCAAAAATCTCAAACAGAGATGGTGATTAACCATGCACGTACAACGTAGCAAGCAGCTATTGCACACTACACTCGAACTTCTTTCCCATCGATTATTGCTTTAGCTCCCACATAAAAAGCTCTTTTCCCCTCTTTGCGTGCAGCATCGATTTGCGGCCACAGTTTGTTACGGGCCTCCTTATCTTTTGTCGTCAGGTCTTCCCCAAACCGCAACTTCCTCAGAGTTCAAATATTCCAATCCTCTGGCGTTCTTCCAAATGAGATCTCTTGTTGATCTAGCTACGAACCTGATGATAACTGGCCGAATCTTCTCCGCACTCTTTCTGCCAACCCTGTGGCTGACATCAATGTGCTGTTGGCAGGCTTCCTCATTTTCCGGGATGACAGAGCGGCAAATTTCAACCACCCGAGTTTTAACATCCTCGCCTTCCTGTTCAGCCAGTCCATACAGCCTCAAGTTCCATCGTCTTTGGTACCTTTCCGTATCATTGAGCTTGTCCTCCAGTTCAGTTATCCGTTTCTGGTGATCTTCACCCATCGTTTTCATATTGGAGATGACTGCCTTTACATCCCTCAATTCTTGAAAAAGAAATTCTGTAGCCTCCTTCAAAGAATTAACACATTCCCGATTTTGCTGTATTTCTTGATTGAGAACAGCTGTATTCTGAGTCATCTTCTCCACTAATATCTTGACGATATTATCCTGTACCTCCCCGAGTGTGGGTTCAGGCCGACTCCTTTTAGAATCCGGGGTGCTAGGCTCAGATTCGGGGAGAGGCACAGGACAATCATCACCTTTCCGTGCATATGAGTGCATGGATGTCTGATCAGGAGAATCCTTGGAGCGCCCAGATGCAGTTTTATCTTTGCTCTTTGCAGGCCTTTTCTCCGCTATTGCGTAAAGGAATGTATCAAATACAAAAAAATTGAAGAAGACTCGAAGCGTTAGACCGTTTCCTCGCTATGTCTCACAAATTAGGACTGCACACCATTAAACTATGAACGTTATTGTTGTTCATACGGCGTAAAAAAAGTTAGTTTTTAAGCACAGAAAAATGCGTGTGTCTCGCTCCGCCATCTTGGCCACACCCCATTTAATTCTTTACATAGTGATTGTTCTATATCTAGCCATATAATATCAGATTGGGTGGGGTGAATCCATTTGTATATGTATTGCAGTTGGTTAGCCATAGAGTAATATTGGAAATTTGGTGCTTCTAGTCCTCCTTGAACTTTACTTTTTTGTAGTGTGGTGAGTTTTATCCGTGGCGTTTTATTTTTCCAGTAGAAGCGAGTTATAATGGAGTCTAGTGATTTAAACCAATTGAGTGTAGGGTGGGTTGGAATCATTGAGAATAGGTAATTAATTTTTGGTAGAATCGTCATTTTTATTGCTGCTATCCTGCCGATTATGGAGATTGGGAGGTTGAGCCACCTGAGCAAATCGTCTTCTATTTTTTTAGCAGTGGTGTGAAGTTGAGTGTTACCAACTCTGACAGTCTGGTGGAAATCCTAATGCCTAAGTAAGTGATGTGATCATGACATATAGGTATTGGTGATTGATGGGGTGCCACATCCCATTTGGTTTTATGTAAAGGGAGGATGGAAGATTTATTCCAGTTTATTGCATAATCGGATATTTTTGAGAAGGACTGGATTGTTTGAATTATTTCTTGAGTAGATGCTAGGGGTTCTTGTATGTATAATAAGATATCGTCTGCATAAAGTGAAATTTTATGTGTTTGTTGTGGTGTTTCAATACCTTTGATTGCTGGGTTTTGACGGATAGCTGCTGCTAAAGGTTCAATAAAAATTGTGAATAGAGATGGAGAGAGTGGACATCCCTGCCTCGTCCCCCTGTGTAGTGTGAAGCTTTGTGATGTTAGTCCGTTCGTTGTGACTGTGGCCGATGGTGATGTGTATAAAATCTTAATCCAGTTAATAAATGACTCTCCAAAGCCGAATTTTTGTAACGTGGTGAATAAAAATTTCCAGTTGACCCTATCAAAAGCTTTTTCGGCGTCTAATGTGGCAATGAGAGTATCTTTCTGTTGTATTGATGAGTAGTGCATTAAATTGTATAATCTGCGGGTATTATTGGATGCATGTCTACCTTTTATGAAGCCGGTCTGATCAGGATGGATTATGTACGGTATAATTTGTTCAATTCTATGGGCTAATGCTTTGCTAATAATTTTTATGTCGACATTTATAAGTGAGATAGGACGATAGTTAGATGTGAAGGTGTGGTCTTTGTTAGGTTTAGGGATGAGTGATATAAGTGCTGTATTCATGTGGGAAGGGAACTTTGCATTATGTTTTATTTCTGTTATTGTTCTGCTAAATAGTGGGTATAAAGTTGACCAAAAATGTTCATAGAACTCGGCAGGGAAGCCATCTGGACCTGGTGCTTTATTATTTTGCATGCTTTTTAATGCGGAGTGAAGTTCTTTTTCGGTGATTGGTAATTCTAGGGTGTTTACTTGTTCCATGTTGAGTTTTGGTAGAATGGTGCTATCGAGGAATTGGATTATGTCTTCTTGTTTTGGGTCAAGATCAGATGAGTATAATTTTGTATAGTAATCTTGAAATATCTTGTTTATCTCAACTGGTGAATTGGTTAGCTTCCCTGCCGAGTTTCTGATGGAAGTTATAGCTGTTCTTTCTTTATTTCTTTTAATTTGACTGGCTAAGTATTTTCCGGATTTATTGCTATGGTGAAAAGTTTCTTGACGGAGCCTGTGAATCAGAAACTGGTTTCTTTTGTTTATTATTTCATTCAGCAAATTTTTTTTTCTCTAATTTCTTTATAGATGTTTTCTGATTGATTATTTGCATGTAAAATTTCTAATTCTTTTATTCTTTCTTCTAGTTGGACTTCTTTTTCTCTGTCCTTTTTTTTTTATTTACTGAATAAGATATAATTTTTCCCCGTAAAACTACTTTCCATGTTTCCCAGAGCAGTGATGCTGACGACTTTGGAGAGTCATTTATTTCGAGGAAGGATGTCCACTCTCTCTTGAAGTAGCTGTCAAATTCTGGATCTTTCAAGAGTGATGTATTAAAACGCCATCTGGTGGGGTGTTTTGGTATTGCAGATATATCCATGAGAGGGTTACCAGCAGGGACGTCACTAGGCCCTTTTCGGGGGCTTCAGCCCCCCTAAACTTCTGCCTAGCCCCCCTAAAAATTTGGTGATTAATATACACAAATTTGTGTTCGCTTCAGTCTTGTTAATCAGTTCAGCTCATTCTTCATCATCAATTTTTTTTTTTTTTTTTTATTGCAGAAAAGTAACATACAAATAATAATAACAGAGCATAAACAACAAAAACAAAATTAAATACATAAATAAATAATAGAGCATAGTTCACATTCAATTTTAACAAAAAAAAAAAAAAATATCACAAAACACCAGGGGAATTGAAGATTGTATCATAGCATTGTAAATATTTCACAGACTTTTCATTTTTTAACAATCTTATTGAAGAAATGTAGGAATCAAAGTCATAACAAAATAAATTTAACATAGGAGATGAATTAAGGAATTTTTGTTTATGTATATGAAATTTTGCTAATAAAATAAAAAGGTTAACAGTAAATTCCAGATCCTTATTGCTTTTGTTTTCATAATACAAGGTAATATCCTTTAAAGTAAAGTAATAATTAGTATTCAACAAATTAAATATAAAGTCTGCCAGATCAGTCCAAAACTTGTTCACGACTTCACAGTCAAAAAATAAGTGAGTCAGTGTCTCTTTCTCATTATTGCAAAAACAGCACATATCATCAATATCAAAAAATCTTGATATTAAAGATTTAGAAGGATAAATGGTATGTAGAATTTTGTAGTGTATTTCTTTTATTTTGTTATTAATACAGTATTTGAATGGAATTAACCAAGCTCTTCTCCAATCAATATTTTCAATCTTAGAGTTCCAGAAGAATTTCCCTCTAGGAGATATTTTGTTTTGTTTTTGGAAAATATTACAAATATGTTTGTTATTGCATTTTTTCTCAAGTAACCCTACACCTTCTAAAATTAAATTTGGGTTTTTCACAGATAGAGAATTGTAAGAAATATGACATTTGACAAGTTGACGAAGTGTCACAGGAATAGCTTTAATAACCGAGTTAAATTCCCTAAACTTTACGGGAAAATTATAAGTTGACATGAATTGTTCGTAAGTTAAAAGATTCCCAGAATTGTCAAACATTTTAATAAGATGATTAATGTCTCTGTTGAACCAATTTGTTAAAAACAATGATTTATCAGAAATAGTTATATTGCCATTATTCCAAATTAAAGAGGTGTGAGGAGAGAAATTGTGACAGTAACAAATTTTCCAAGCGAGAAGAGCTTGTTGATGAAATTTGGATAGTTTGAGGGGGATTTTAGAAATTTTATAATCACATGTTAACAAAAATTTCAAGCCACCAATTTGATTAAAGAGACTATGAGGAATATGGTTCCAAATAGAATTAGGGGTAATCAAACATCTCTTAAGCCAGTTAACCTTAAAGGTCTTATTTACATCCTCAAAATAAAGCATCTCCAGGCCTCCTTCAGCCTTCTTATTAGTGAGAACCCTTTTTTTAAGTCTTTGGGATTTGTTCTTCCAAACAAAGGAGAAGAATAAATTATTAATAGTTTTGCAGTTAGAATCTTTAATATACAATGATAGAGCAGGATAAACAAATCGAGATAACCCTTCCGCTTTGGATAATAAGACGCGACCGTAAATGGAGAGGTCACGTTGTAACCAGAAATTTAACACTGTTTTTGTCTTCTTTAATCTAGAAGAAAAATTTAGGTTTTGCCTTTCATGAAAATTTTTTGTAACAAAAATTCCTAAGTATTTGACGGTGGATTTAACTGGAATGTTCATTATATGTTTATCATTTAAATTGTGTAAAGGGAGGATTTCACATTTAGATAAATTTAATGTTAAACCAGAAGCCTTTGAAAAATGATTGATGAAGGAAATAGCATGGGGAATAAAGGACACGTTCTTTAAAAACAAAGTAGAGTCATCTGCCAATTGGGAAATCTTAAGTACCTTATCAAAAATTTGAAGACCTTGGATTTCATCATTATTAACAATACCAATTGACAATAATTCAACCACTAATAAAAATAAAAAAGGGGAAATTGGGCAACCTTGACGCACTCCGCGATTAATATTAAATCTTTTAGTAGTGGAGGTATTAAGAATCACAGAGCTAGTGATATCAGTGTAAAACATCTTAACAGTATTTAGAAAATTGTTCCCAAAACCAAAAAGTTCTATAGTTTTAAACAAAAAATTGTGTTCAACGGTGTCGAACGCCTTAAAAAAATCCAAAAAAAGAATGATAGCACCATCTTCTACACTATCTGCATAGTCCAAAAGGTCAAGCACTAGTCTAATATTATTAGTTATATGGCGACCTTTTAGAAAGCCTGTTTGATATTCACTGATTATTTTATTTAACCCTTTTTGTAATCTGTTAGCAAATACCGAAGTAATTAATTTATAATCAACTGTAAGAAGGGAGATCGGCCTCCAATTTTCTAAAAGGTGTGGGTCTTTATCAGGCTTGGCAATTAACGAAATAACTCCCTGTTTCATGGTAGTAGACATTTCACCACTATTAATACATTCAATTAACATATTATAAAGAGGGTTTTCAATTTGTTCCCAAAAATGTAAATAAAATTCTACTGTCAGCCCATCTATACCAGGTGCTTTCCTTTTTTTCATTTTAAAAAGGGCATCTTTAACCTCAAGACGAGTTATGTTTGAATCACATAAATCATGAAGTTCTTTATCAATAGTAGGAATGTTCTGATGAATTATTTTAATGAATTTTTCACAATTAAGTAGATCAAATTTAGAGTTATATAGGTTACTATAAAAAGAAAAAACTGAATCAGATATTTGTTTAGGATCTGTACAAGAACTTCCATTAATATCTAGAACTGATAGAGTATTTCTTTTTAAGTTTCTTTTCTCTAGAGCGAAAAAATAGCTGGTATTTTTTTCACCTTCTTCTAGCCATTTGGCCCTTGAACGAATAAAGGCACCTTTAGCTAGATCAAGGTAGATCAGATCTAGTTGAGATTGGATTTTAGCTAATTCAACTTCATCTTCTTTAGTTAGATTTTTCTTCTGTTCCAATATACCTAATTTTTCAAGTAATTCTATTTCATTTTGTTTGTTTATTTTTTTTAACTCCTTACTGCGTTTAACTGCAATCTTCCTGATATTATATTTGAAAAACTCCCATTTACTTTTAAATCCTTCGTTTAATCCTCCAAAACTAACTTTGGCAATATTTTTAACACAAGCATTAAAATTATCATCTTTAAGCAGATTATTGTTAAATTTCCAGTATCCTCTAAGGCTAGAGATCCTTTCTGAGCCTGTCAGAGTTAAAGAGATAAGTTTATGGTCGGTTAATGGGGCATAACTATGGACAATTTCTTTAACATATTGTAAGGCTGAATTTGTAATTAGGAATAAGTCAATTCTGGATTGCAGAGATTTGTTTTTGTTAGACCATGTATATTCTAATTTTCCAGGGTTATAGAAACGCCAAGCGTCAGCAAGTAATAAGTTGGCACAAAGAGACGCCACACTGGATTGAACAGCACCTTGAGAGGAGCGAGGAGGGTATCTATCAATCAAATTGTCCATACATTCATTAAAATCACCTGAACATATAACGTATGGAGTTTGGAAATTACTAAGTTTAGACTGAACAACATCAGAAACTTTGGAAAACAGGGTCTTATTTAGCACTCTGGAATTATGACCGTAAACATTACAAAGTATAAATGTTGTGTTGTCCAATTTAACAGTCAGAACTATCCATCTTCCATTTTCATCTGCAACACAATTAAGTACGTCTCCTTTAAATCGGTGTAACAAAACCATAACTCCTGCTGAATGTGTAGTACCATGACCGAAATAAATTGAGTTTCCCCATTGAGACTTCCAAAATTTTACATCCAAGTCCGTAGAGTGTGTCTCCTGGCAGAAAATAATATCAGCATCACTCCGTTTAAAGTAAATAAATAAAGCCTTACGCTTTGTATTTTTCGCGAATACCCCTTACATTCAAAGATGCTATGCTCAAAGAATGAAACTTAAAATCCATTAAAAAAACAAAAAAACAAAAAAGTAATTAAATCAGCAAGAAAAAAAAGAACGATTAAATTACTGAAAAACAACTCCAGACCTATTGTCTAGAAGTTGCAAAAAAACTTATCTAACTATAAACCATGGGGAAGCAGCGTCCAGTAGACCTTTCGTGAAACAGTCAAGGTTATTTATTCATTCGATGCATCGCCTTTTAATTTAGGCAATTAATCAGAAGTGTTTAACTGGAGTCGATTCTTTTCCCTTCAATGTAAGCAAACGGACCGCGGAACACGGCTCTTTTACCTTCCTCCCGAGCCTTCTTCACCCTTGGCCACAGTTTCTCTCTTGCTGCTTTATCTTCAGGCGACAGTAATTCGGATATCCGAAGGTTGTTATCCAGTAAGAATTTGGAGTTTCTGGCAGCCTTCCAGACCTCGTCACGGTAGATGCGCATCGAGAAGAGAATGACGATGGCCCGCTTAGAATTCACATTTGACGGAGAAGGTTTGCGACCAAGACGATGAACTACATCCACCACCCGATCAAGTTGGTCTTGTATTTTCGGAGCAACTTTTGCAAGAGCATCGATAGTTATCCGTCTAACGTCTTCGCCATCATTCTCTTTCAAACCTTGCATTTTGAGTGACCATCTTCGACTGTAACGTTGCGCCTCAGCTATATTTTCCTTCAGAGATACATTTTCGGACTTCAAAGCTCGAATTTCATTCTCCATCGCGGAGAGTCGTACACCGTGAGTTTTAACATCAGCGATGATTTGTTGCACAGAAGTTGCTAAACTGTCCACCTTAGCCGAAGTAAGCTCCGTGGTCTTCTCGATCGTTGAAATCTTTGAAAGTGTACAATCAAGTTTCAAGCTAAGTGCCTGAATGGCTTCAAGCACTTCAGATGTATTCTCAGGCTCCTTTTTCGAACCACCTTTGTTCCGTTTTTTAGCAGGAGAGTCACTTTTATGAGCCTCAGACAGATCTGGAAAATCATTAGGGCTCGCGATTCTAAAGCGAGCACGCTAGAAACATCCATCTCGTCATCCATCTTGTCTGCTTCAGTATTGAGAAGAGCGAATTGTTGTTTCCTGCTTCTTTTTTTGCCCATCCAAAGTATAGGATGTATCTCCGATCAAGTTAAGATGTAAAAGGCAATTGCATATTTAAAAAAAGGACTAGCTGTTAGCTGCAAATCCCCAATTTACCTGCGACTGAGAACAGCACGTCTTACTAGACAGACGCCATCTTGGCCTTCCCCGTTTTGATTCTTCATCATCAATCCACAGCAGCGCCGATCAGAGAGCACGTCAGAAACAGAGCACAGGTGTGTGTGTGTTCATCTGAGCCTCATTGGTCTGTCACTGCTCGTCAATGTCAGAATATTTGAGATGACCAATCAAATCAAAGTAGGCTAGGCGGGCTTTATGTTCACAGACGCTGCTGAGCGCGAAATCCTCAAATTTCTGCAGAGCAACTCGACGCTTCAGTGTATGATAAAGTGTGACTGCGAGATTACAGTAAGATGTAAGTAAGTCAGTAGCTAAACTTAACGTTTCATATTTGACAGTTTTTTTTAGGTCATTATAAATGTTAAACGAATGTCAAAAAATAATCTGGCAAACTAATATAACGTTAGTTTAATTTTGCCATCCACATGAACTGCTTTTGTAACTCATGTAACGTTAGCCTGCCCTAATGTAATAATTAGTTTAGCCTACTGTCATTGTGAGGGGACAATTAACATTAAAGCCCGAACACACCAAGCCGACAGTCGGCCGTCTGGCAGATTTTTTTGCGTTGGCCAACTAACGTTAAGTCTCCTCGGTGTGATAGGCACGGTTCCGTGCCGTTGGCTAAAAATAGTCCTCGTCGGCTTTATTTCTCCCGATTTCGAACATGTTGAATCGACGTCGGCCGTTGGGGAAAGAGAGAAGTCTGATTGGCTGTTCAGCTTAGTGAAACAGTCAGTGCACGAGAATAAAAGCAAAACAGCAAGCAAAGAAGTCAAAATGGTAAAGATAGAAGGCTGTTCTTATGTTACGTCTTCTTACCTGAGTGTTCCTTGGTGAATATTTCAATATTAACATGAGTGGAGTGGAATCAAGAAAGTGTTTAGCAGGATTGATATTCAAAACGGTAAGCACGCGCTGCTTTGTTTACGTTATGTGTATCTGCAGCCGGCAGCGCCGGTTTTCCTTTTTAAATGACGAATATAGACTAATATATCTGCAGAAATAGACAGTTGTCTCAATTACACGCAGGCGCAGAACACACATTCTAGCTGACAGTCGCCTGCAGTTCTCTTGGTGTGTTCAAGTGCAGCTTTTTACCTCGACTAGAGCGGACTTCAGGCGACAACACAGTCTGCTTTCATCAGCGCTAGTTCATCGTCGGCTTGGTGTGTTCCGGGCTTAACATAGACGTTTTTATCATGTAGGCACATGATTTATAATGAATGTGTACATATTGAGAATATAATACAAATTGTAGCCTTTTGTAAATTAAAAAAAGACCAGCTTTATAGGAGGGAAAGAGAAAGGGCAAGATGAGAAGACTGAAAAAAAAGAAAGGAGGATGGAGATGAGGAGAGAGCAGGTGTTGACAAATAATTTACTGCCCGCTGACATGGTTCCCCTCCCCTTATATAGCATTGACCAATAAAATTGTATTAGTTTAGATGTGAGTGCAAAGATTTTGCAAACGAAAGTTAAAAGTACCCTGGGGGCTAAGCCTACCGGGGGATGATCGCTGATAATAATTGGATGAATTTTGGTTTCTAAAATATATGATATGATTGAATTACTGGTTAGAAAGAAATCAATGCGGGAGTAGGTTTGGTGGACATTAGAATAAAAGGTGTATTCTCTGGCGAGTGGGTGTTTTAGCCTCCAACCATCGCAAAGACCAAAATCACTCATGAACTGTTTTATTGTTTTGGAAGATTGCCAAGATTTCCCTGTATGTTTTGACCTGTCGAGTGATGGATTGATTACAGTGTTATAGTCTCCCCCTATAATTATTGGACCGTTGGAAATGTTTGAAAGAGAGGAAAAGAAATTTGCAAAGAAGGAAGAATCATCAGAGTTTGGCCCATAAATGTTGCCGATTGTAATTGGATTATTATTGATTGAAATGTTAATAATGATAAAACGGCCTTCAGGATCTGAAATGGTTGTATGGTGGTTAAACTGTATTTTTTTGCTTATTAAGATGCATACTCCTCTTTGTTTTGAATTATAGTGGGAGGAAAAACAGTGGTTAAAATGTGTAGTTTTTAAGCTGTTTTGTGTATATTGTGAGAGGTGTGTTTCCTGTATTAGACATATATCCGCTTGTGTATTTTTTAGGTAATTTAAAACTTTATTTTTTTTTGTTTGTGAACCAACCCCACGAATATTCCAAGTTAAGAATTTTAACTGCATAAACCTATAGTGTACATTTCAAAGTTACCTTGTGTGAGTATAAGTCTGTGTGTATGGATGTGAATGTGGTTGTGTGTGTGTGTAAATCTATAACACCAAATGACAATAAAAACAGGGAAAACATAGATACCTATAACCAACAACAGAACATATAAACAGTGAGCAAGGCTATTTAGGTGCATTTATAATACATTGTGTGTGCATGGTGCAAGTGACTTAATGAAAGAATAGCTGTAAAAGATTATGAATAGAATATAAATTGAGCATAAACGGATTGGAAATGTTACATTGATAATTTCAGTAATTAGAAAAGCCAGGGAGTAGTGTCTTTATCTCTAAACAATTGTCCATCAATATATAATTTGTCCACTGTGATGATTGCTTTTTTACCTTGAGTGATCATTGTCTTGCGGATGGGGAAAAGTAGCTTACGTCTGCGGATGATCTCTTGCGGGTATTGGTCGTTCAGTCCGTAATGAGTCCCTTTGAGCTGTCGTCCTTGTTCGCTGAACCAGTACTTTTTGTTTGAAGTGTTCAAATTTGACGATGATGGGCCGGGAACGGGTGGAGTTGATGTGTTTCTGCCCTAAACGGTGAACGCGATGGAAAGTGATGTGCTCTACAGTCTCTGGTGCAAGTTTGAGCTGGTTGATCATGAAGTCCTTGACAGATTTTTCGGGGTCCTCGGTGGGTGATTCAGGAATGCCGGAGAAGATGAGATTGTCTCTCATGCTTCGTGATTGAATGTCCAGTATGGTTTCTTGCATGGCTTTGTTCTCAGCGATGACGGAGGTAAGTTGATTGTTTACAGTGGAGAGTTTTGCAGTGAGTGTGTCCACGGAGCTTTTCAGTGTTTTATTTTCTTCAGTGAGTGAATCGACTTGTTGTTGGCTGTATTCCAGGCTATGGCGGAGGTTTTGGAATTCTTTGTGGAGTATTTCGATAAGTGAGAGTCTAGAGTCCAAGTTAGACAGGCGCTCGTTGATTGATAAAAGTATGTCGGAACAGCAGTTTGTTTTGATAGGAGTGGATGCTGGTGATGTTGGTGACGGCGATGAATCAGTTGATAATGGAGAATCCGAGATGCGTGTTTTTTTTGCTTTGCGTGAACGGCCCATTGTACACAGTCTGTTGAAGTGATGGTCGATGTAATCCTCCAGTTGGTCCAGGTCCGAGTTGAAATCCAGGTTTTGAGTTTGGTTTAAAGCGGGTATTGTTGTTATGGGAAAAAAAAAAAAAAAACGAGAGAGAAAAAAAGTTTGAAATCTTTTTTCTAGCAGCGGCGCGCTGCCATGTTGAATTTCGCACCCAACGCACACACACACACACTACGTCAACACGTCATCACCCTAAGTCACCTCTATTTCTAAAGCGAGATTGTTTCAAAGCAGCTTCACAATATCACAATTTCAAAGTAGTGTCATTGTTCAGCTCGAGTCAGATCAGTGTTGACTTGAAGTGTAAAGTGTATCAGTTGTGCATACTGTATACAGTGCATTTGTGTATGTTTGTGTGAGTGCTGGGACAAACTCCACTGCACACTGAACAAGCAAAAGTGTTTTACATTTTCCACATCCGTCTGTAGTTTGACGTGTAAATGGCTAATCAATAGATTGTTTGTGTGCTGAGTTGCATGTTTTGTGTAGTTTAGAGAAAAGGACACCGTTTCAGAAATTGAAAAACAAAAACAAATCTGTAGTAATAAGAGTTTTGAAAATGTAACATCGTATTGTGGAAATTGTGGCAAAGCAATTAAAAAACTTTGCATATTGGTTGTTTCCGGGGACTTCCGGTCAGGCGATGCTGATTGTTGTTTATACTTTTTCAGTTTTTTTTTGTTTAGCATTCACAATTGCTGATTAATGTGCTATAATATTTAAATATACAGACAGACAGATATATCATAGATAGATACAGTCATTCCAAGTGCCCTCTATATCTGTGCACACTAGAGTAGAGACGGCGCATGCACGAGCGATCTGTATTTGTGTTTGTAGCTCTGGAGAATTTCTTCACTAATCCTTGATTTTTCTTCTTTACCACTCATTTATAAACAAGCACTTTCTATTTTTATATCATGTGAAATTATCCTCGATACTATTCCTTATAAAAAACAAGTGTATTGCTTTGATATCGCTACTTAGATCCAATTTTCCGAATCTAGGCTACTAGCCTTTAGCCCGCTAGCATTCCACGCGTGGCCCTTCGCCCATCAGCCGTCTCATTTTACACCCGTTTCACTGAAAAGATACGGGTTATATCCGGCATTTCAGTCCTAAATTAGTAGTGATATTTGTAGTATCACTTAGGGCTGGGCGATATGTCAAAAATATTTTATCGATAATCGCCTTAAACAATATCGCGATATCCGATTATATCGTCTACCCAAGCCCCGCCCCCCAACACGCCCCGCCGCGTGTTATAGGCCATATGTCATGTTATTTTAGTCAGATATGAAGGCGCGACTGCACACAAATCACCTCAGATAAGCAGCTGGGCGTCTAAGCCAACGAAAGTGAAATGAAAGTGAAAGTAAGTCGCAGAATCTTAAATCTTCATTAAAAGTAAAGAAACGAAATGATCTGACCACCAGGCAGTTGGCGCTCTCTCTTATTGCCGTCTTTGGTGATTTTGCTGATGATGATCAATAAAATGCAGCGCATCTGTTGCTTTCGGTGACGTGCACTTCATTAAATCTGTATATAGCGCGGGAATTGAAGATCGGATTTAGGCTATCCGTTTTGCACATTTATGTGACCAGGTGTAATGGAATCGTTTTGATAAATCAGAGTTCAGATAAATCAGCTATCCGAATCTGAGAAAACGCATGAAGTGGCAGGTGTAAACAGCCCCGTTGAGTCTGGCTGCACTTTATCTAATGATAGCCAGGAATTCAGCTAGTTTAATTTAATGATTGGCACGTTAAAGGTTTTCCTTCGCTTATAGTTTGAGCTTGAACGAGTATAAATCATTAGCTTTGTGTGGTTAGCTAAAAATTTCCACACTGTTCTTATCACATCGCCTGTTTGAAACGAATTTCGTTTTGCGAGGAGAAATGATATATAATATAATTCATATATATAATATATAATTCAATATACAATATAGCCTACAATATTGAATAGAGAACAGAACAGAACCGAATTTGATGATTGTAAGAACAGTGAATGCGTGTTGATGTCAAGGTGACAGGTGCTTATTTGTTTTAAGGTCCGGTCTCTTTCTTTTCTTTTCTTTTTTTAGCGTTATCGACTGATTTAATGATAGCCTAAGTTAATTTCCTAATTATAACGTGCGCTTTTTTTAAAACTTGTATTCAAACTATAATATATTTGTTATTTTATTTGTCTAAAATTAGGTTTTAAAACCAATTGTTTTGTTCTGCATGAGCAAAAACTTAAGCCGCTCAATAAAAATTACTGCTTTATTTATTTAGAAACATAAGTTATTAATAATTAGGCTATATATTTGGGTATTTTATTTATGTATTTTTGTTCATGTTTTAATCTAAAGCAAAGTATAACGCTCGATATCTGTAACCGACCTCCCAACATTGCAAACTCTGAACGCGTGCATGAGATATTCAAAGCAACGCAATTTCTTCATCCGTTTGCAATATAACGAAATTTTAATTTTAATTACAATGGTCATGTTTTTATTTTTAGAAGGCCTGTTTATTATGTGCAACATTTAAATTAATATTCAGAAACGGGTAAAGTTACTTTTCTGATGAACTTTTATACTAAACCAAAATAAAATATTGGAGATGTCTGCTATTCTGAATTAACAGGATTATTTTTTTTCGTCTGTAGAACAAAAATATAAAAATCAAGAAATCCAGGAAAAAATGTTTAGCAGAATTACGAAAGTGATAAATGATCTTTGACAGGTAACGCATCTCAAAGTCGCATGGTGAGTCCAACACAGACTCGTGTTGCAGTTGGAGCAGTCAGCGCCGAACAACAGGCACACAATATTAAGTTTAGGCATAGGCCTACTGTAAAAGTTCAGCGAGAGATTTTCTTTATCCTTTGTTCTTTGATCAACTTCAAATATTGGCACCGAGTACAGGCTGTCAATGCACGGATTCAATAGACACAGGCCTGCTTACCGACTCTGTTTACAGGTCGAGGATATTTCGAACTTGAAAAAGGATGTGTAATGACGTCTTTCCATGGTTGAAACAATTCTTCTGATGTTTAATCATGTTTATTATTTCATTCTATAAGATATTGTATGCACATTTGTCCGTGCACGAAAGCGGCTGTGTGCTGCTCAGTAAACAGCGCTCATGCAGAAGTGTTCTCTCGCGTCTTGCGCTTAAAGAATGCTATCAAGAAGAATCGATTTTCTATTCCTAACCCTACTAGCCTACAGAAAATATTTTAAATCCTGCTATTGCATGTAAATAAATATGTGTATAACTATAGGGCTATGTGAAATATGTTTGTCTTTTTTATTTTTTTATTGACGATTATCGTCTAGAAACAGACTTCGATATCGATATCGCGATACTTGCGAGACATCGTCGATATACGATAATATCGTCATATCGCCCAGCCCTAGTATCACTACTAATTTACTGTTCATCTTTTATAATGGCGAACACATCAGATGCGTGTCTAACGTTACCTCTGTGTGCAGGTGAGGACACTTTCGAGCTTTTCTCGGTGAAGCAGGAAGCTGGAGCACGGCGGAAGCAGATCCGTGGTCTGCTGGTGAAGCAAGCCGAGACTGTTGGATCGACGCTCAACGCTTGAAGCATCACGCGCCGATGCTCACAAATCAGTGGTTAGTAACGTTAACTCTTCTATTCAGACCTCGTCCACTCGCGTGTTTCTCTGCCCAGGAAGACGCAATCATCTCTGGGCTTCATTCACTCCGGCACCGACACAACACCATGGAGCATGGATCACACAGCGGAAGACACGAGCACGACCAGAGCTACCTCTCCGCCCCTCCCGGTCTTCGAGATCTCCACTCGGAACCGCTTCTCCCCTCTTCGCGAGCCGGAACGCGACGGCGCCGTGATCATCGACACATCCATGGTCCGTCATGTCCGCGCTACTTCGGGTAGCAAAGGTAAGGTGCGCACTCACTGCTTCCCTGGTGCCCGTGTTCTTGATATCGCCGCTCAGGTTCCCGGAGATCGTGAGCGGTGACAAGCGCATCGGAGCTGTTGTGCTGCACGCAGGAGCGAATGACATCAGGCTGCGGCAGACGGAGGTTCTGAAGAAGGACTACATGAGCCTGATCGAGACAGTATACACCACAGCGCCTAAAGCAACGATCATCGTGTACGGACCGCTTCCCACGTACAGACAAGACAGGAAAGGTTCAGTAGACTATTTGCACTTAATGAATGGTTAATGAAAGCGTAAGCGTAAGTTCTACCAGAAAGACTCAATGTCACGTCACTAATTTATAATTTCACGCTACCAATCACAGCTCGACATCGAATATAAAAGACTGTTCTTACCGTTCCATGTTGTCACCCGCAGGTGTCGTAGCAAAGTTTTGATTCGGTCAAAGGTGCGAACGTAGGCTCGGAGACGTTTGAGTCCGCTTTTGCCTCAAACAACCGAATTACCTATGCAATCTTCATCTCCTGACTATGCTCCGTCTTTTCCATCCTTCCTGGAGCGTCTGGTCAGTTTACGGTCCCTCTACGTCCGGTGTTTCGGTTTCCGTTCCATCTTCAGACCAAGCGCCATTTCTGAACGCGCCACGTCAGCTCTACGCCGGTCTTCAACCTCTCGACGGCTACACAAGCCCAAAATGTCGGTAGGCGCTCGCCCTCCTGCAGCAGTTGCAGCGTCTTCTAAGATGAGGTCGGTTATAATTCCAGGCAAGGATATTATTTAGCTGCAATGCTTCCTTCGCCAGCAGTTAATCGGCAATCGGTCGACTGCGGTGACGTGGCAATGTTCCTTAAAACCTCCGATCCCAGACTGCAACGCAACTCGTCGCTCCGCGAATTTGTCATAGCATCCGGGACCTTCAGAGACATTTACGTCAAGCCTTTCCCGACCGCAGGGAAGAGCTCGATCTATATCTGCTATGCTGGCAGATTTCAACCAGAGATCAGGCCTACGGAGGCACGCTCTTCTACGAATACCATAAATCATTCTCAGTGAAATCCGCTTCTTTTACAACTCCGTCAATCATGGGCGCAGGAGCCATACGCGGGACACGCTCCCCCACACATTTCAAAATCTAAATTTAGTCTATTCCCCAATGTAAGAGTTTGTTCACATTGCCTGCCCATATCTGCCAATTTTGGAGTCCCCCAATTAATCCATTCTGCAATTTTAAATACATCATTCAAATTTTAAGAACGGCGCATTCTTCAGCTGTTTATGTCGCCAGTCGACCACGATCTTGACATCGCACACCGCTCGCGCATGCGCATCTCAGGTGACACGGATAAAAGTATGCATCGGCATCAATATATTCCCGGGACCTCTGTAGTTGCATGGGATGTGGAAAGGCGCAAAAAGTCCCAGGAACTTACAAAAGTGCCCTGGCCTTGAATGACAAAGTAAATAAAAATAAATAAATAAATAAATAAAAAAAAAAAAAAAAAAAATTAAGACTAAACCCAAATTAAATAACCAAGACTTGGTTGGTATTTTCTCAGGAGATGTTTCTAGCATTTACTTCAGACACCGGATTATCAGCAAACTGCCAAGAGAACTTCTAGGTGGCTACTCAAAATAAACTAGCAATCTATTCAGTCAGCGTATTCGCGTTTGATCTGCGTGAAAAAACCCGAAATATAATTGCTAGACCTACTTTAGCTACCAAGCAACCTTTCCACAAGGGATAGATTTATTTTTAGTATTTCGGAAATAAAATCAACCATTTATTTGAGCTAATCAGTACATGTCTGACGTAAATGCTAAATGCCTAATACATGTTGATACTACAACAATGCAAAGTTTATGTTCTTAACCTTGCAGTTTTTCACATACCAGGTAAGCCTCATTTTCTCCATTTCTCTGCACAAAACTGTCCAGAAAGCGTCATTTAATGGTTTATTTTCCTGAGGACGGTCTGTCACCGACTCCGAGCTTTCGGTTCGTCAATTTGGTGGTCAACGAGCTTCGGCTTGCGTTTCGTGCAGCTCGCACGGTCACTCAGCAGTTTTTGCCCCAAAGGACTCGCAACACGGGAGCTGACCGCTGTCCATGGTGCTTATCCTTCAAACGTCCCACTTGATGCAAAAGGCAGAACTATAATCACTGTTAACGGCACTCCTCTATGTAATAACTTTAACGAATCTGTTTGCAACTATGTTGAGTGTAAGTTTTCGCATATTTGCAGCTTCTGCAGAGACTCGCACCCAAAATCTGTGTGCCCCAGTTGCTTCAGACCAAGCGTCCATAGGTAAGTCCGCACTAGCTGAACCTGACACAGTCTCAAGGTAATGATACACGTTTCAGGACTAGGTCGGTCCTAGAATCTTTCCTCGTAGGCCACATGGTTCCAAAACGTGACATGCTCTCTCTTCTCAGGTATCTTAATTTCGCCATGAGAATAATTCCCCAAGGGCGCTTCATTTCTCGCCTGCTTACGCTGGCCCATTCAGTCGACAGCCGTCACGACTCGATCCTCTTAGACGATGAGTGCCGTTCAGACCTTAGGTTTGGTCACACCTGCTTAATAACTGGAACGGTATCTCTCTTTTATATAATGATGTTTCCGAATCTTCCGTTTCAAGCTATTTACCGACGCAGCTCCTTCTAATGGTTTTGGGGGTTTCTTTCAAGGACGACGGTTCGCAAGAGAATGGCCAGAAGTATCCCTCTCCCTAATTGCGAATTCGTCCTCAGTCGCTCTTTTCGAATCATACCTACATCGTCGTAGTCCGCCTGCTCTGGGGCACCGCTTCGATTTAGAATTCCCCTACTGCCTATTTTAATATCGACAGTTTGTGTATTCCTAGTTTATTGCTCTGATGCTCGTTCCTGAAGATTGCTACAATACGTAAATTGCGGCCGGCATTCAATTTTACGCACGATTTCATAGCCCAAGCCTTTTCTCTGCCTACAATTCGGCTTTTACTCAAAGGCATATAGAAGTCTGCCCAAAAGACTCCAGACAAACGTCTTCCTATTACACTAAGCTCTCTGCACAAACTTGTATCTTCATTACGTAATGGACGGTTGGTGAGTATGTTAACATCCTTTTAGAAGCAGTGTTTTAACCGCATCCTACGGGTTTATGCGATCAGGGGAATTCACTTCTGATTCCAAACACTTTAATTCTGCTCGCGGCTCGGTTTTTTCCGATTTACGTCTTTCCCATTTTTTTTTATTTATCAAGTTTTCGTAAATAGATTCTCCGGATCAGGCGTCAATATTACTATATCTAAAAATCAATAATTCCTATTGCCCTTATACTTCTACGGTCCGATACCTAAGCACGACCACGCACTTGAATAAACTATCCTGTATTATTTTTACGGATGGTCTTCCAATGTCCAAGCACCGGTTTAGATCTCATCTAGCTTCCGTCTTAACGCTTCGCGGTCTGTCTCCATATCTTTACACTGGGCTTTCCTTCGCATCGGAGCGCTACAACAGCAGCTGAACGCGGTGTTCCCGACTCCACTATCCAAGCTCGGCAGACGGTCTTCAGCATTCAAGACCTACATCAGATCTGACATCCATGTTATACAAATGCTCAACAAGCTCGCTCAAACCACGTTCAAGGTAAATTCTTCGCTAGCTACTGGTGGTGGTGGTTAATGATTCATATCATGATACGTTCGATTTTTCGCTGCTTTCGTTGAACTATACGCAGTTAATCTCGGCTTTCCGGCTAATTCATTCTTCACAATTAACCCAGCCTCAGGTGAGTATTATAGATTAGCTTTGATGGAAATACTATAATAATGCTTAAGGTTACTCCCTTGCTAGCTTACGTCTATACTATTTCATTTCTGATAGATGCAATACGGCTAGCCTATCGCGGCTCCCGAAACTCTACGATCACTGGCATCTAAGGCTATCGAGGCCTTCTTTAATGCAAATTACATTTAATTTCTGTTTTGACGCATGAACTAAGCCTATCGAGGCATCAGCCAATCGCGGCCTCAGCAATCGTTGCTTATCTCATAAACGCATTATACATGTAATCTCGGTTCTGACGGCACGAACTAAGCCTATTCGAAGCATCAGCCCATTGAGGCATTAGTCAATCACGGATTAATTCATAAACGCGTCTTACATTTACTCTCCGTCGGGACGGAATCGGAGTTAAGCCTATTCGAGAGGCATTAGCCGTGGAGGCATTAGCCAGACGTGGCTCATTCCATAAACGCATCATATCTCGGGTCGTACACATGAACTAAGCCTATTCGGAGGCATCAGCCTCTGGAGGCATCACCCAGATCGGGCATTAGCCAAGAATAGCTGGCTCATTTCATAAACGCATTTCTCGTATCTAGGGTCGCACGCATGGAGTTAAGCCTATTTGGAGGCATCAGCTTGTGGAGGCATCACCCTCTCAAAGCACTGCAGCCTCTGGAGGCATCAGCCTACTGAGGCATTAGCCAATCGTGGCTCATT
The DNA here is from genome assembly GCA_030378365.1 of Hybognathus amarus. Classification (NCBI taxonomy): domain Eukaryota; kingdom Metazoa; phylum Chordata; class Actinopteri; order Cypriniformes; family Leuciscidae; genus Hybognathus; species Hybognathus amarus. The sequence goes on along the minus strand of JAQIUQ010001858.1, from coordinate 1,101 downwards.
TCATAAACGCATCGTATCTTGGGTTGTACGCATGAACTAAGCCTCTGGAGGGCATGAGCCTCGAGGCATCAGCCTCTCGAGGCATCAGCCTCTCGAGGCATCAGCCTGCTCTCGAGGCATTAGCCAATCGTGGCTCATTTCATAAACGCATCGTATCTCGGGTCGTACGCATGAGACTAAGCCTACTCGAGGCATCGGCCTCCTCGAGGCATCGGCCTCTCGAGGCATCGGCCTCTGGAGAGCATCGGCCTCTGGAGGCATCGGCCTCTAAGAAAGCTTTAGCCAATCGTGGCTCATTTCATAAACGCATTCGTTTCTCGGATCTTACGCATGAACTCAGCCTGTCAACATATGCCTGTTGAGGCATCGGCCTGTGCTCGAAGTGGCCTGTGGAGGCATCGGCCTGTAGAGGCATCGGCCTGTCGAGGCATCGGCCTGTGGGAGGCATCGGCCTGTCGAGGCATCGAGGCCTCTCGAAGAGCATACGGCCTGTCGAGAGCATCGGCCTGTGAGCAGACGCCTGTCGACATTAGCCAATCGTGGCTCATTTCAGTAAAACGCATCGTATCTCAAGAATCTTACGCATGAACTAAGCCTGTCGAGGCATCAGCCTGCTCGAGGCATCAGCCTGTCGAGGTATTACCTATCGAGGTTTTATTTAACAGCTTTTACGACTACTTTAAAGCCTATCTAACTATAATGGCAATCGTGGCTCTTACACCAATACTCACCATAGGCTCCCTGGATACCATTATCCCAATCGATTATCGTGGCCAAGCAAGTCACGGACTGATGTATATGCTACTCAATTTAGTTTTATATAATATATATTTAAATATATATCTATCTTCATATGTATGCCTCTTAATAACTCAGCCTATCAAGTCTTTCGCTTAAATTCCCATCTCAAGTTTTGGGCCAGACACGGCTAAAGAGTTTATCCTATCGTCTTCCATCATATTATTTATATTGGAGGCCATCGAGGCCTATCAAGGCATCGGCCTCTGGAGGCATAACGAGCCTCTGGAGGCATCGGCTAAAAAGTTATCCTATCGTCTTCCCATTTATTAATTCTTCTGCATGCCTTTCAGAATCCTCATA